>CAUYQV010105768.1:0-27758 GCA_963574575.1 Galagoides demidoff | reverse complement strand
CAGCTCACAGCAACCTCCAACTCCTGGGCTCAAGCGAGTCTCCTGCCTCCGCCTCCCAAGTAGCTGGGACCACAGGTGCCCGCCACAATGCCCGGCTATCTTTTGGTTGCAGCCATCATTGTTGTTTGGTGGGCTGGCCTGGATTCGAACCCACCACCTTAGGTGCATGTGGCTGGCGCCTCAGCCACCTGAGCCACAGGCACCGAGCCTATCCCCTATTTTAAGACAGAGTCAGATGTGTTAACTCCACTGGAACAGAAGAGACTCAGGGGCTCTGGAAGCTGGAACTAGACATGGCCTTGAGTGAGAGAGGCTGAGGATGGTGAGGTTTGGGAGCAGGACCTACCTGTGGATGCTGGGGTCAAATTCCATCCAGCAAGGTACTTTATGATATCCAGAGAGCAGACATGCATGGTAGTTTTATTAGGACAATGACCCAGGCACAGAGGGAAATGAGTAGGGACCCAGTTTCAACATCTAGAGGATCAGTTGGGGCTTGGTTTCAGGAACAAGGCAGAAGCCTGCTGTTTGAACATTGCCAGAGAGTCACTTATCAGAGCTGGACTAATGGCAAGGTCAACTTGATATCCAGTGCTCTATATTGAGCTAAAGTTCCCTTCTCATGAGGACGCGATTGGTGTAAAGCCTGAGATAAGACTGAATGTCCAGGAAAGCTTGCATGGCTCCCACTGTGGGGCGAGAAAGCATAAAGGTAGGAGGATGTTGGAACCAGACAGACCTTGGGGGTATCATCCAAAGGCGACTATTAATGTTTTAGAAGTAAGAGGGATACCTGGTGACCCAGAGGAGCCTGTCCTAGATTCAGTGCTATTTAACACCTCCATTAAGTAGGTAGATTAGTGAAAAAGCCATTAATTACTCAAATGACATGAAGTAAAAATAGTTGCTTGCATATTGGTAAATAAGCTAAGGTTTCAACATACTCTCAAAAGACTGGAGAAGTGATTAAAACCCAGGAATAGCTTAGCAAGGGCAAAAGCCCAACAGTACATTTAAACAGAAAAGCAAATGTTACAAATAAGTTATATCTTCTACAATACAGAGTATTGGAGATATTTATTTTCTAGTTGACCTTTCTGGAAAACTGATGAGGTACTGATGGAATTTTTAAAACAGGAGGACATTAGTAAATTTATTCTTGCCAGTTCTGAAGTCTTCTGAAATTTACTTGATTGTGTAGAGTCCAGTTACATTTAGAAAAAGAATAAAATATTTATCAGACTTCTCTCGGTGCTAGTTGGCAGGCACTTTTCAGCATAAGTACATTTGTGTGTGTGTGTGTGTGTGTGTGTGTGTGTGTATAAGCTGCAAGTCAAGGAAAGTGGATACCATGAAATTATGAAAAGGAAAATCTGGATTTTTTTAGTCCTGAATGGGAAAAGGTCAGCAAGCAGTACTAATTACTGCATCTGCTGGTGTTTTAATAAGAACTTTTCTAAGAAATTGAGTGTTCAGGACATAAGGTCAATTGAGTGGAAGAGGGGGTCATTGAATACAGAGTAAAGAAAAGTACAAATCAAGCGAAAGGACACCAGAATGAGTCACCTCACTTTTCTTAAAGAGATATCAATGCAGCAGAAAAATCTGTTAGAATGACTTGCATGTGTTGCATTTAGAATTGGTTATAACATTTGAAAAATAGAATACGATGTTGGCTACTTTCTTTTCAGAGAAAGACAAGGTGAAGAAGCAGGTGATAGCCTGAGATGTGGACTTCGGGGGCAGTCTTAACATTAGAAAAAAGGTCAAAATGTTTGATACATCTGCACTTTGTACAAAAGTTTCTGCTAGTGGGCTTCTTTTCTTGGAGATTATTTAATCCAAGACCTTTATCTTGCAGCTCAGCCTGGGCCCGTGATACGCCTAGCCATGGTTATCTGGTTATCTGACCTCTTGGAACGGGAACCCTGTCCTTTCTAATCTTCCTCCCACCAGGAGTGGTTGAGCAGGTGTTTAACGCTGCCTCAATGCCTCTTTTATGTACTCAAATACCATCAATCCCATGGCTTCAGTTTTTCTTCCACAAAACAAAACAAAGTCCAATTCTTTAACTTTCGTCACTATCATATTTAATGATCGTGCATTCACAGTGCATTGTGTTGTAAGTGAATGCGTGGTCATTTAGCCCGATAGTATCATTTAAGAAAAGAAGTATTTTGATTTTTCTAAGATCAGTTTGCATGAGCCACTTGGCATCTTTACAGATTAAAAACAATGATTTTCTTATTTCCTCACAATAAAACAGATTCGTTTAATAGTTTGCTCAAAGGAATTATGTTTCCTTAGAAACAACCTTTTAGTTTTATAATTCCTTATGACATTAGTGTTTTAAATTATATTTTTATCTTTTGAATGGGAATTTATCAGTGTGCCTCACATTATTTGAAAAATTGAGAAAACTGTTCCTTTGAGATACAAATGAACCAAGAATGGAAAATAGTAGAAAAATTCATTACTAGAGAATATTATTCTGTTTCTTTATACAAATGGTACAGCAGTAGACTTTGCTTACCTCGAAGAAGTCCATTGATATAGATAGGATCTTTGAGTTGACACTGACTCTCAGGGACCTGTAGAAAAATCTTTATCTGTTCCAGGAAAATGCTTACGTTTTGGTTCAATGTACACCTCTTAAACTACCTTCAATTTCAGGCCTGAAGATAACATGAGGATGTGAGACGGCTATTAAAATTGATTTTAATATCCCCGATTCTAGACTCCTCACCAGGCTCTTTCACAAAGAAATCTTTCTCCCTAGTTCCAGTCAGGTCTTTTGTATCAGTTGATAATTTATAACCCCAAACCCATCTGAAGAAGAAAAATCAACCATGGGACACATATTCCCTGTATCCAGGAAAACTCCTTTACATCCCTATATCAAGTAGTTTGGTCTTTTGTTGTTTTCAGTTTCTTTATTCCACAATTACATTTGCTTTCACATTTGCATATCAAGATCCGTTTTGGAGTGTGTGTGTGTGTGTGTGTGTGTGTGTGGACTCACATACATATAAGTGTTGCCCCTCTCACCCAGACTTCTGGTTTCCCTGAAGTTTTGTAGAGAAAGTTTTTAATGGCAGCTACAGTTGAAAGGCATCAGATGAGTTTCTTAGTACTCAGGCTAGAGTACTTGAAGATTCCTTATTCATTCTCTTATTCCCAGTTTGCACCCATCTGAGTTTTTTATGCACAAAATGGGTGATGTACTGGGCAGTCCTGATGAGGAGAGGAGAACGGAAGATAATCTGATTTTCATCCCTGTAAACCCCATGGCTCAAGGTGTTATCCTGTTATATTACATTAACTGTTAATCACTTCACATAGACTTTTATTTTTGTTTTAAATATTTATTTTGCATTTTATGTAGACGTTTTTTATCAGGACATGTATGTAAAGGATAACGTCAGAAAACTGTATTTCTTAACACTTTGACCCACAGTAATTGGAGTGTTCAGATTAGAGAAAGATGAAAACTAAACTTTGCTTATTTAATTTAGGAATGTGACTTAGGCCTGGAATAAGAACTTCCTCTTTCATAAATCTTTGGATCTGGCATGTCCTTATGCTTTATAGAGAAGGGAACAAACTCTGTCTTCAGCCTGATAATAACCTTATTTTTATTGCCTTCAAGTCACCATGTGCTCACAAATCCCCCAAAATCTTCCCATAGCTTTTGCTTAAATTAGGAAATTAGGTGAGTATAGTTAAAAAATATACTGTCCATATTTTCTGAGACCTGTCCAGCATATAATCCTATATATCATTACTCTTCTTTGTCCTTATATTTTGATTATAATAATGGTATTCATTTTTATCAAATATTTACCAGCATGCTAAACATTACATTGTATTTTGTTATTAATACATTTCTTCCCAAACATCATTTTCTCTATATAACATACCTTCTTTAACTTCTATTTTATTTTTTCTATTTTGATTCCATTAACACTTATTCATAGTTGAGCAAAACATGCCAAAAGAAATACATTATTAAAAAAGATGGCAGGATTAAAGATTCACGATGGCAAGGGTTTTCATCTGTTTTGTTAACTACTGTATCTTCACACTTACAAGAGTGCCTAATAGATAGTAGCTGTGAAAATATTAGTTCAATTAATGAAAACAATGAAATGTGATTTTTTTTCCACCTTAGTTTGTATTATAGTCAAAATACTGGAGTTTTTATTGGTCCTTTTCTTTTCTTTTTTTTTTTTTTTTGAGACGGCGCCTCAAGCTATCCCCCTGGGTAGAGTGCCATGGCATCACAGCTCATAGCAACCTCCAACTCCTGGGCTCAAGTGAGTCTCCTGCCTCCGTCTCTCAAGTAGCTGGGACCACAGGCACCCGCCACAACGCCCAGCCATTTTTTGATTGCAGCCATCATTGTTGTTTGGCGGGCCCGGGCTGGGGATTCGAACCTGCCACCTTAGGTGTATGTGGCTGGCGCCTTAGCCGATTGAGCCACAGGCGCCGAGCAATATTGGTCCTTTTCCATGTGATGTTCAATTAATGTATAGTTTTAATCCATTTTACATTCCCGGGAAAATTAGTCTTATAACTTTATATTTATTTTATCGAAAAATAAACTGTACAGTTTAAGCATTTACCTATCCTATTTTCCTGCCATGTTTTTGAATGACTTTAAAAATCAGAGCCTTCCTCTAAGGAAGACTTGTCATCCCTGAGTTAATTCACAAAAGTACTCTAGGCTTTGAAACATTGCAAAGGAAAAGTTCAAAAAGTATTTTGAGCAAACTGGGACTGTTGGAACTGTTGTAAGAAATGAAATTGCTAAAAAAAAGAAATGAAATTGCTTTACAAACTTCAAGGCAGAGGTTCTTAACCTCACTGGGACTGCCAGTCCTTTTTGGAATTTGATACCTATCAAATGTATGATATTCCAAATGCACGTCAACATGTAAGCCCATTGCATTATTTTGAAAGAGGCATGGACCTCTAGAAGGCCATTTGTGGACTAACTGTGGGGCCTTAAACTCTGGTTAGGAAGTCTGACTTTAAAGTCATAGCCAGCCAACCATAAATCCTTTAGTATAGCTAATGGATCTGATTCATCCTCTACCATAAGATTTGGTATTTAATAAATATTGATTGAATGAAACAATGTTTAGTAAAAAAAAAAATCATGTTATTTTATGATCATTTCTTAAACTTCTGTCTACATATGTATTCATATAGGTTAATAAAATTTTTGCTGGGTATCTGTCTGGTCACAGTGTGGTATAAAACCTTATTTACCTGAAGGAAAGTAAACTAACAGAGAGGCACTTTTTTTGCCTGATGCGGGCGCAGGCTCTCTGAGTGGTGTTCCCAGAGGAGCAGCACAGTTAGTGGTAAATGGGGCTGTGTCCAACTGGCACTCTCTTTAAACCTAACATTCAACTGTGCTCTGGGCTTATGAGTCATTCCCATTTTTGCCACTGTGTGACAAGTTGCCTTTATAGCCTGTGTTATTTTATCTCTAGAAAATCAATACTAATTGGGTTTATGCAGAATAGCAAATTACATGATACACTTTGGTAAAAGGACATAGGAAATTTTTGACATCTTTTAATTGTGTACTTTGATCACTTCCTTCACAGCAAAAGATAAAAATAAAATGTTTTATTACTTGTTTTTACTTATGTTTACAGAAATGCAATTGGAAGCATCAGTATTACAAGTGACCTAATATTGACTATATCTCGTCACACGGGACAGTGATCTCATGTGCTCTTCATTCCTATTGATGCATCTCAATAGACTTACTTCTCCTGTGTGGGTTTGGGCTGTTAGAGATCAATGTTCTGACGTGAAAGGCAGAAATGCTTTACGTTTCCTTATTTCCGCTTTGCATCCAAGGATAGATAAAGGATTGAGGAGAAGGCTTTGGCTGAATCTGGTTTAGTAAGTAGAAACCACGATCCTCCATTCTGATACCTGCACATGGGTGAGAGAGTGGGCCATACAATGAGACTGGGGGATGGGCTTGGATGGTTTGGCGCTAGGAACATTTATGGAGAAAACGTTTGAGTTACTAACCTTGTTCTGGTTCTGCTCTGTTTCTGCTTCTCTTCCTCTCTATCATCGCTTACTTTCCTTCTCTGCCCTGGGGTCTCCTAAGAATCTTCCCTCTAACGAACACAGTCTTCTGTCGTCCTCGGATTGTGATAATATTTTATGCTCCCTTATCTCTGCTCCAACTATGATCTGGTGACTGAATAAACTAATCCATCCATTTCACAAATCTTTGGGGGGCTCCTTCTCGGTGCCACCCACTGTGCCAGGTGCTCAGTGGAGAGCAGACCTGAGCTGCTCTCATTGCCACTGGTCAGGGCTGGGGACCTCCTGTGTTCCGGATGCAGCCGCTGTGCTGTTATCTCATTCAGGAACAATTATTCCTAGGTGCCTGAGGGCTGTGTACTTTAGCAGAAGGGAGAGAGAGAGACTTTGAGAAAGAAGCAGTCTTCTTAGAAGGATAGATCTTAGTAGCCTTTAGCAGAGAGACGCAGTGCTGGTGTTCTGCAAGAAGGGACAGAGTCGGAGTGAGCGGTCTGTGATAGAATGTATGTATGCTCCCGACTGCCCGTTCCTGGGGCCTAATATAGAGCTGATCTTGTGACATTTAACACCACAGGTGTAGAGACTGCCAGTTTACTAATGCTCTCGTCTCAGGAGCTCTCATGCTTGTTAAGAGAGCTAAATCCCTTCCCATGCCCTTTTCACCAAGGTGTTCCTTTAGTGAGCTACACAGGTGTTACTTAACAACTCTCACTCCTCCTAGCCACAGGCTATACGGGCTGCTACAAGCTGCCACTGGAGCTCTCAGCTTTGTTGGATACGTAATAGAGTGGGTGCTAGAGACAGGTGGTGGGGAGCCGTGGGCTACTTTTCCTGCCCCCAACTTACACATGTCCTTTTGGAGGAGAGGTCTGGTCAATCAGATTGTGCAGTAACAGTGGCCCCTCTTTATTCTCCTTCTCTGATTCATAAAATCAATTCAATTTTGGAGGGAGGAGTTGGCCAATGATCATCTGGTGTATGGAAACTTTGGGATCCAAGGGAAAAGAAGCTGAAAGTTTGGGAGTGTAGGGACTTAATTGTAGTTGACTTTGTTCATTGTGTAATGGTTTTTTGAATTACTTTATAATCCTCAGTGGTATAAGTTCTGATACCTTCCTTCCGTAAATTTCAATTAAATTTAGCTCTTCTAGTCCACCCCATAACTTTCTCCATTTTCAATGTCACTGCTTCTTATATAGATTGATCTATATGCCCCTTCAATGACCAACTTTGCCTAGCTAAACACTATATGTCTTGGTTGAAAATGCTTATTGCATCTTAGTCTCAGGATTGTAGCTGTATGCTAGTACTAGAATTGCCTAATTTAAAGGCTGCTTAAGTGAGAAGGAAAAAAGGAATGAAGAAAGGTAAAAATAAGAGAGAAATGAAGAAATAAAGATAAAGAAGGGTGGAAGGAAGGGGTGGGTGGAAGGGAGGGGGAGGGAGGGGAAGGAGGAAATCTGTAGTCTTTACCAAGGGTATTCTGTCCTCAAACTAGAGGAGGGGGCAAGGGGCAAGGGAAACTTTTTTTAAGATGTGACGAGGTGCCTGCATTTCACTGTCCACTGCTGTACATGTTCTATTCCCTCCCAGCAACAGCACTCTGACAGCCTGATTTAGAAAAAGGACTGCTGTGGCCATCACGGTAGACAGTGGCAGGGAGAGTGACATTCCTCTCTCACCAGCCATATTTTGAGCCCCCTTCAATCCCAGCGAGAGTGGGGAGGCACAGAGGGAGAAAGTTAGAAAGGGAAATGGAATGGAGAAGGCAAGGGATTCCCTGCTCCAGTTCTTTGCTTTTTGCTGCTAAATGTTTTTCAGTGACCTCATGCCAATTTCTCTCTCTTTTTAAATGTTGCTTAGGTTATTATGCTCAAACAAGAACACTGTGTAAAATTTAGAAAATGTAGTGAAGTTCAAGAAGAATAATTTTCTTATAATCCAACCATTTGTTGACTGGTTAACATTTTGATGCATTTTCTTATGGGTATGTATTTATAAAATAGACTCTCAGTGTATGGCCCGTATTTACCATGATTCATCTCATCTAGGTCATGGAATATCATTTATAAGTATATCTAAATGGCTGCACGGTTTTATCACTCTATTATATCATGCATCTGGTTGAACATTTAGGATATTCCTAGGATGCTGCCTTTATTTTATTATTTATATCACTTTGATGTGAATGTCTTAGTCCCTAACCCTGTACTGTGTTAGGACAGACTTTACAAAGCATCATATTAATGCTGATGAAATGCACAACAGGTGGGTGCTAATAGGGTTTTCCCTTTAGGTGCTACAAATAAAGATTCACAGCATCCTTTGCAACTCTCCTACTTCATCCTTGGAGGTGAGGGGGCTGAACATCAGCCAGGTAGCTGTGTTTGATGGAGCCTCTGGCTCCTCCTGATTTTTTTCTGCCTGAAGTAGATCTTACCATCTCACTTTTTCAGCCTATACTCACTCCATCTTTCTTCCCTGTACAATGAGATCCGTATAAAGGCTGCAGCCACGCACAGCAGATTCAGTTTACCTGAAGCCATTGTTACCTCGAGCATTTAGATAAGACCCTCTTACTCCCAGTTTTAGATGTGATGTGTTGCATTCAGAGATCATATCTGATTTACTGATACGGTGATAAAACAGTAACACTAATCACCTTGAGCGCCTGCTGTGTGTCAGACACTTCAGTAAGTGATTTATATAAATCTCAGTGTGATCCTAACAACAGTCTGATGAAGTGGTTAGCATTATTACCCTCCTTCAGCAGTGAGGAAGCAGAGGTTGGAACAAGTTATTTAACCGGTCTAGGTAACTCTACTGGGCAGTGGCAAGAGCAAGAATCAAGCCTCCGTCATGCGTCTCTGAGCTCTCCCCCTCACCTGCCACGCACATCATGAGCACACACGTATCATCGCTAGCTTTTAGCATCTTATTACTGAAAGTTTGAGGCTTAAATAAAACTGGGAAGGTTCATAGTACTTACCTAAATTTTCAAACCAATTATTTTATTTATGGCTAATTTTAGTTTTCTTTTAAGATTTTTTATCAGGCAAAAGGCAAGAATTTTTATGAGGATTTATAAACTCTCAGAATGTTGGAAATGGAGTGAATGATCTCAGAGGTCCCCTCATCCTATCACCTAGTTGACAGATTTCAGTTGCACTTTTATGCATGAACTAGTTGAGGTTGATTCAGATTTCTCTAGAAAGACTTGATCTCTCATCCAGCCACTTGGTCTGTGGCACTGAGGCATCATCCTCACCAGATTGTTAAATTGATATCCTCGGGTGATCCTTGAGTAGACGGGGAAATCCTTCAGTTTCCATTTCTGCCCCACTAGGAAACTCTTACATCCAGGAGAGACTGTAAGGGAACACAACTGTTAAACACTGTCAACATTGTGTGACAGAGATACTGCCCGCTGGGGGCCGTGATCTGGCTGTTAGCAGATGTCATTCCATCCTCGCTCAGAGCATCACTTTTTATGTATATGTGAGTGATGAATGACAGTACCCTTTCTGTGTATACGAGCTCCATCTGGTCTAGTCCGATTACAGTTGATGGCTATTTTTATGTCATCAGCAATGGTAAGTTTTTGTTTCATTTTTAGATCGTATCCTACAGGGGTTTTGAATACCTTTTTTGACTTCTCTTTTTGAACTTGTCACCAAGTTCTCACCAAGGTTAACAGCAAAGTTTTTCAGTGCGAACCTCACCTGAGAATCAAATCACTGCCTAAACAAAAGATGATTTCACCAGGCTGATTCTTCTGGACAGCTTTGTCTAGCTGGGTGGTTAATTAGCTAATTAGAAGCTACTTCTGATTTTATCTTTTAAGATAAATGCTTTCTTGGCTCTAAACCTTTTAATTTTTCCTTTTTCTTTGAAAAATTAATTAGATGCTTGTTTGTACAGAGGCTGCCAAGTGGGTCTTGCGAGTCCTTCGCTCTCCGCAGGCCTCCTGACACTGGGAGCTGTTCCACGCGGTCCTGGCTTCCGCAGTTGCCTGCCATACCAGCACTCACCAGCTCCTTCAGTGTTCTCACTGTGTGCTGCAAGTGCTTTCTTCAGTCTCAGCTGACCATCTGCACACCGAACACTTTCTTCTGTTTTCATTCTCTTTAATCTCTGTGCAACTGGATACCACAAACTATTCTCTTCTTTAGTTTTCTTATTTGAGTACACTCTCTCTTTTTTAAAATTTTATTTCATGGTTGTAATAACACTTAATATGAGGTCTGTACCCTTAACAAAATTTTGAGTATGCAATCCATTATTGTTGACTGTGGGTACAGTGTTATGTGGCAGATCTCAAGGCTGTATTCATCTTGCTGCACTGAACCTTTGTCGCTGGTAAGTGACTTCCCATTGCCCCCTCTTGTCTGGCTCTGGAAGTCACCATGGTATTCTCTGCCTCCGTGGGTGAGACTACTTTAGATGCCTCCTAGAAGGAGACTCGTGCTTTATCTGCCCTTCTGTGACTGGCTTATTTTGTTGAGCATACCGTCCTCAAGTTCATCTCTGCTGTCTTGTATGGCAGGGTTTTCTTTTTTTCCCTTAGGCTGAATGATATTCCGTGTGTGTGTGTCTGTGTATTTCCTACATTGACTTTATCCTCTATCAGTGGCTTTTTAGGTATGTCAGTATCTTGGCTGTTGTGAGTAGTGCTGCAATGATCATGGGAGTGCAAACAACCATTTTGAGATCCTAATTTCAATTCTTTTTAGATAAATATCCTGAAGTGAGGTTGCTAGATCATGTGGTATCTATTTTTGATTTTTCAAGGAACATCAACACCATTTCCCCAGTGGCTGTGTCATTATGTATTCCTACCCAGCCTAAGGGTTTGAATTTCTCCTTGTGCCTGCCAGCCCTTGTTTCTTGTTTTTCTGATAATACCTCTCCCGACAGGTATGAAATGATACCTCATCGCAGCTTTGGTTTGCATGCTCTGTCTTTTGGTGACTTTACTCATTCCCAAGAACTCATTGATCAGCTCTAAATTGGTGCAATTCAACTTTACATCTCGAGGTCCAACATCACTCAGGGTATTTTTTATCTGTCTGTAAAACCTCTTCATTCTGATATTTTGTTTAGAACTGCAGACTCAATCTATTACTCTTTCTTTCCGTCGCACACCCCCTACCAGCAGTTATTCTCTGCAACTTTCCCTCTTTTGTTACTGCTGTTCCCATATCTAAAGTCTCCTGAGTTTGAAACAGTGAAGGGATGCCCTGTCCTCTCTCCCGAGCACTCAGATGACCACCAGCTACCACAGTTTATAGATTGTAACCTTGAGAGGTCTTTGCGCTTCCCCCCTCTCTTTGTATTGCTTCTTGCCATTATACCAGTTCAAACCTAGGGTGCTTTTTAGTGTGTGGTTCTGGTAGCATTTTAAAGCTCGTTTATTTATTTAGTTATTTTTTATCCTTGGGGAATCATTGAGGGTACAAATAACCAGGTTACATTACTTGCTTTTGTTAAGTAAAGTCCCTCTTAAAACTGTGTCCCACCCTCAAGAGGTGTGTCACATATCATGACCCCCCACATCCCCCCTCCTTCCCTCTCTCCACTCCCTCATTCTCCTACTCTTCTTCCTCTCCCCCATTCCCTCACCCCCCACCATGTACTACCATCAGTTGTCCTCATATCAGAATTGACTACAATGGATTCTTGCTTCTCCATTCTTGTGATGCTTTACTAAGAAGAATGTGTTTCAAGTCCATCTAGGTTAGTACAAAAGATGCAAAATCACCATCTTTTTGGTGACTGAATAGTATTCCGTGGTATACCTATACCACAGCTTGTTAATTAATTCCTGGATTGATGGGCACTTAGGTTGTTTGCAGTTTAGCGATTATCAATTGAGCTGTGATAAACAGCCTAGTGCAGATGTACTTATGATAAAATGTTTTTTTTTTCCCCCCTTTGGGTAAATGCCCAATAATGAGATTGTAGAATCAGATGGGAGGTCTAGTTTGAGTTCTTTGAGGATTCTCCACACTTCCTTCCAAAAAGGTTGGATTAGTCCCACCAGCAGTGTTCCCTTCTCTCCACATCCTCATCAGCATTTGCTCATTTAAAATAATATGGATTACTTTGTATAAATGTATCTTCTAAAGCATAAGTCAGAGAGCACCTCTTCTCTGCCTGGCCACCTAGTTATTGATTGTGTTCTAACTTCTTAGTCAGATGCTTGAAGCCACTGGCTGCAGTCACCTTTCAGCTCTTTTCGCCTGTAGTCCCTCCTCGAAATCACACTTGAGTCCCATTCTTGGTTTTTGTCCGTCCTTGATTGTCGTGTGCTTTCCATTTCTCTGCTTTCACTCATGTGGTCTCTAAACAGCGTCCCCAGCTCCAGTTCTTATAAACCTGCCTGCCTTTCTGTTTTTTTTAAATCATGCCCCCAGTGACTCTCTTAAAATAGGCGATCTTCCCTTATGTGGACTCCATCGCACTTGCTCATTTTCTGTGGCACCTGTCTTACCAGATTCCATGTTATTTGCACTTGTTGGTTTATGTCTTTCTATCCAGCTACCCATCTCTAGCCTAGAAGATTCGAAGTGTACAAGAATGTTTTTCTCTCTAGTTATTTCCCCAGCACATGCATGTTCTCAGAGAGAGTATCCAATGACTATCTAATGGGTGAGTGGGTGAATGTGTCCTGCTTATTTTCCAGTACTTTCTTTCTTTTACATATAGTTTCCTTATTATTGCCTGGTAGAAAGAGAGGATTTGGATTCTGATCTAGATTTAACTCCTGACATCCCACTTACTATGTGGCCTTAGAGAAATCCAACGATCTCTCCGAGCCTCTGCTCTCTCATCTACAAAGTGGGGGCAGTTACGCCTAATGCTTATGTGAGGTCTGAATGAGATATTATATGTGAAAGACCTTGGCAAAGAGGAAGAGCTCAGTAAAAGTTTGATTATTTCCACCCTCTTGTCCATCCTCTCTTCCTTTTCTGCCTATTCTTATGTATTAAATTTCTTTCCAATTTGATTTTTATTTAGTAATATTTCATTTTCATGTTGTTTTCCTTTTTTGTTTCTGAGTATCTCATTTTCCCAAGTAAATGTTAAGTTTCTTGAGGGAAGGGACGGTTTTTACATTCACAACAGCAGTTAAGTTTGGACTCTTTGTGGAGAGTCACTTGATAAATATTCCCCGAGTAAATGAGTTCCCCGTATTGGCTCAGCTAAGTGACTTTCCATTTTGGTTACTTCTCCCTTTCCCTTTGGGCTACTTTTCTCTTGTTGCTATCAGGCCTCCCAAATGCTCACTCTCATGGTCTCAAGGGGGCCTTTCTTACTGCACTCTACTGCACATTGTCCTAAATCTTTCCCTAAAATAAACCTCCATGTAATTGCTTACACCCAAGTACCTGCTTGTCAGCAGAACCGAGAAAAAGCATAAGAAGGAATCATGCCCTATTGATTCTCTTAACAGATCTTAAGCTGATCTTTCCCCATTTGCAACCCACTGCATTTCCTCAATTTTACGTTTTGTTGAATTTAACCAGTGAGTCAAATGTATCTCACAGACTTTGGTTTCTCTCGACACTTACCCAGTTTCTCCTTTATCTGTTTATTCATTTGCTTGTTTATTGGTAATATAGGCATCACCATTCTGACTAAAAGGATGGAAAACATGGTAAAATATGACATTTTATGTGAATTAAATGTAGTAGATATAAAAGTGTCATTAGTGACATTTGCTACAAGAAAGTTGCCCTTTGAAATTATTTGATTATTTTAAGTATTTCATGTTGTGAAGGTTATTTTCACAAAAGTTCTTTTTTTCTGTCTTAATAAAATGTCAAACATTTAAGATAAAATAAGCATTTGTGTTATGCATATTATACTCTTATTTCTTATTTGTAGTCTCAGATTTTCCCCATGAAAATGATAACATGTGTTAGACTTTCCTCCTGTTATTTCCACGCTCCATATTCTCAAGTGGCTCCTATTGGTTTTCAGAATGATTACAGAGCATAAACTTATCTATTGCTGTGTAACAGTTTAATCCAAAATGTCAAGGCTTAACACAAGCATAAACATTTGTGATCTCGCAGTTTTCTCTGAGTGAGGACTTTGGGAGCAGTTTGGCTGAGTCTAGCTTTGGGTCTCTCATCCCACAAGGGGCGAAAGGTTTCCATGAATGTGGCTGTAGACACCTGGAGGCTTGACTGACAGTTCTCTTCCGTGATGGATGGAGACACTTTTTTGGATGGATGGCAAGTGCTCGCTGTTGGCTGGATCCCTGAGTTCTTACTCGTGGACTTTTTCATAGGGCAACTTGATTCTTTTTTTGACAGGAGAGCTGACTTTCCCCAGCTATCCTGATAACTTATAAGACAGAGCAAGGTGGAACCTGCCATAACTTTTGCAATCTAGCCTTGGAAGTTGCCCATTATCACTTCAACTATATTCTCTTGCTCACATAGGCCAGTCATAATTTAGTGTGGGAGGATATTATACAAGAGGTGACTAGCAAAAAGTGAAACTCACTGAGGACCATCTTGGGGGTTGGCTCCTACAATTTACAAATTTTTCTTTTTTGATTAAAAGTATCAAATTGTGCTAGATGGAAACATTTTTTGTACAACCCCATTTCACTGACTCTTTGTGACCTCTAAGTGCTGGTCTTATTGAAAATCTCAAACACCTATTTCTTGTCTCAGTAGCATATGTCATGGCTGGTAAGGTAGACTGTCCTGTTCTATTCTGGTGCCTTCTATTGGTGTTCATTTCCGTGGGGTACTGAGGGAGGCTGTACGTCACCACTGCTATGGTTCAGGTATTCACCTAGTCAGTGATCTAGGCTAATGGGATGATAATCTAGGGTTCCTCATTTACAAGTCCTCAAGCTGTAAAATAAAGATGAAGTCCCTACAGTCCTTCCTGTACAGATTTCCATTGAGAAGTGGAAAAATGTTCCCTTTGCTACTACCCCTAAATTATGTATTTGTTTTCGAATACCAAGAAAGCTTGCTCCTGTGTCCCCTGGGGCCCAGACGTAGATCCCTGAGCTGGGCTTGACTATGCTGTGTACCACCGGGATGTAGATCCCTGAGCTGAGCTTGACTATGCTGTGTACCGTCCAGAATAGATCCCTGAGCTGAGCTTGACTATGCTGTGTACCAGGCCCAGACGTAGATCCCTGAGCTGAGTTTGACCAGGTTGTGTACCAGCCCAGACGTAGATCCCTGAGCTGAGCTTGACCAGGTTGTGTATCCCCTGAACGTAGATCCCTGAGCTGAGCTTGACCAGGTTGTGTACCCCTAGACATAGATCCCTGAGCTGAGCTTGTCTATGCCGTGTACTACACAGACGTAGATCTCTGAGCTGAGCTTGACCAGGTTGTGTACCCCTGGATGTAGATCCCTGAGCTGAGCTTGACTATGCTGTGTACCACCCAGACGTAGATCCCTGAGCTGAGTTTGATCATGCTGTGTACCACCATGTGCTTCAGAAGCAGTGCCGTCTTGGCCATTTCATTTTACTCTCAGCTTGAATCCTTCCAGAAAGTAAATTATTGATATGATTGGAACTCTTTTCTTTCATCAAACCAGTCTGAATCCCAGTGTTAGGTTCAAACCAGCCACCTGCCACATATGCAAAACACAGAACACGTTCAGCATATATACTCAGCACCAGTAGTAGCTGTTATGTTAACCTATATGATAATTAAATACTTCCATGTTTTGAAAAATTCAGTTCCTTCTAAATTTCAGCTTTACAGATCTTGAAGTTATTTATTGGATATATATATCAAGAAACTTTTGTCATTTTAATGGAATAGTTCATTTCAAAATTGGCAGTGTGAAATTCTTTTTGAAATTATTTGTATACTTGTAAGGAGTACAAGTGCAGTTTGTTATGTGGATATATATTGCATGGTGGTGAACTCTGGGCCCTTAGTGTAATCATCATCTGAATACTGTACATTGTACCCCTTAATAATGTTTCATCCTTCACCCCCCACCCACTCTCTTACCCTTCCAAGTCTCCAGTGTCTACTATTCCATTCTCTGCATCCTTGTAAACATAATGCGGCTCCCACTTATAAGGGAGAAGATATGGTATTTGACTTTCTGTTTTTGAGTTATTTCACTTAAGATAATGGTGTCCAGTTCCATCCAGGTTCCTGCAAAAGACATGATTGTATTTTTTTTTTTTTTGTGGCATAGTAGTATTTCAGGGTTACATTTTCTTTACCCAGTCATCCGCTGATGGACATTTGGGTTGATTCATACCTTTGCTATTGTGAATAGTGCTGTGATAAACCTATGGGTACAGGTTATCTTTTAGACAGAAAGATTTTTATTCCTTTGGGTAGGTACTCAGTATTGAGCCTGCTAGATCAAAGGATAGTTCTAGTTTTAATTCATTGGCAAATCTCCATTTTATTTTCCATAGAAGTTGCATTAATTTTTACCTGAAATTAGTAGAAGTTCTCAAACATTGGCTGGAGTTTCTTCCCATTTCACAGATAATTTATTTGTTTTCATTTTTGGTAAAATGCTGTGCAGTTGTACATTCAACATTCTTCTCCCTCTTCCAATCAGACTGCTGCTCCTTCACCTCTTCTCATAGAGACCATCAGGAGTTGTGCTTAAGTTCTGAGAAACGCTTTCATAAGCTACAGGATAGAGTCTCAGGAAAAAAAGCCCAACAGTTAATTAACATTAGATGCCCTTATAATGATCTATTCTTGACTTAATTAGCTTTTTAAATGAAGAATAAATTCTTAGAAGAAAAGAGTTTGTAAAAAATTGGAAATAATTGTCACTTGAATGTTTGAAAGAACTCTTCAGTTAAAACCTCTGGATGTGGTACTCTCTTTATAAAAATGGTTCTTGAACTACCAAATAAATTGTTTTTTTATTAATAGAAAATTCAGCTTTTTACTTTTTTTTTTTTTTGAGATGGAGCCTCAAGCTATCCCCCTGGGTAGAGTGCCATGGCATCACAGCTCATAGCAACCTCCAACTCCTGGGCTCAAGCGAGGTCTCCTGCCTCCACCTCCCAAGTAGCTGGGACCACAGGCGCCCGCCACAACGCCCAACCATTTTTTGGTTGCAGCCATCATTGTTGTTTGGCAGGCCGGGCTGGGGATTCGAACCTGCCACCTTAGGTGTATGTGGCTGGCGCCTTAGCCTATTGAGCCACAGGCGCCAAGCCATTCAGCTTTTTACTTTAATCATTTTGGCAAGTTACGTCTTTTTCAAGATTTTGTCTATTTTTTAAGATCTGTAGTTTTTGTTTTTCTTCTTCAGTCTAGTTAAGAGATTTATCAGTTTTATAAAATTTAATTTTTTTTATTTTATTGAACATTTGTATTTTATTTTGGACTCCAGTTAAATTAACTTTTGCTTGTATCTGTAATACGCACTTTCTTTTTCTTTTTGCAAGCTTATTCTCTTATTTTTTTTTTCTTAAGGTGAGTATTTCGCTTACAGGTATATAGCCTTGTTTTGTCATATTAACAAATGGAGATCAAGTTTCTCAGTTTGTACTTTTTTGTGTATTCCAAATATTTGATATGTAGTATTTTGTCGATCATTGAATTTTAACTATATTTTAATTTCCATTAGGATTTTTGTTTGATTTATAAATTATTTTGAAATGTATTTCTGAATTGTGAGGTATAAAATTATCTGATTTTGTTATTCATTTCTAATTGATGACATCGTGTTTGGGAATGTGGTTTGTTTGATATTTAATCTTTGAACTTTACTGAGATTTGTTTTGTAGCATGGCACCTGGCTAATTATTAAAGTTGTCAGTGCATGTTAGAAGAGAATATATATTCTCTAATGTTGCATGCAGGGTACAATGTGAAGTCCATTAAATTAAGTTTTAATTATATTATTTGAATATACTATTTCTCCAGTTTTATTTGCATGACATCAATAAGTAAAATAAAAATGTTAGAATCTCACAGTATGATTATGGATTTCTTAATTCCTCCCTCTAGTTTTATCAGTTTTTTTTTATGTACAGTATTTCAAATCTATCTTATTTAAATATTTAATCTACCTTATCTATCAATTTAAAAATCATTGTATTTACCTGCTGTTCAGTAATAAGTCTCTTTATTACTAACATTGCTTGTTATCTTAACATCTAAGTTGTCTGAAATTAACACCTATCCTAGCTTTCGTTGGGGTAGTTTTGTCTGGGACATAATTTTACAGCCTATTCACTTTGAATTCGTCAGTATTCTTATACGTGTCTTTTGCAAACACACATCTTTGGATTTTGACTTTCTATCAGTTTTCTACTTTCTTTTTTTTTTTTTTTTTTTGAGACGGAGCCTCAAGCTATCCCCCTGGGTAGAGTGCCATGGCATCACAGCTCATAGCAACCTCCAACTCCTGGGCTCAAGCGAGTCTCCTGCCTCAGCCTCCCAGGTAGCTGGGACCACAGGTGCCCGCCACAACGCCCAGCCATTTTTTGGTTGCAGCTATCATTGTTGTTTTGGCGGGCCCGGGCTGGGGATTCGAACCCGCCACCTTAGGTGTATGTAGCTAGCACCTTAGCCGATTGAGCCAGGCGCCGAGCCCAGTTTTCTGCTTTCTATCTAAACATTTATGACTTTTAGCTGTAATGTAAAGATGAATACATTACATTTGTATTAGGACTTGACTCTACCAAATTTGTTTTTTATTAGCACAGCTTTTCCTTTTTTTTTTTTGACTGATTGAATTTGGTTCACTTGTTTATTCTTTTCCTCTTTTAATCCCTTCTCTACCCCTCTACCAGGCTTAGAAATTATGTATTCAATACCTACAATTTTAGTGGCTACCCTGGACATTTTACTATGCATATTTAAAAACCTAGCAAGGCAACAGCTAATTGATATCTTAATCACCTCCAAAATAATAAAAGTTCCTTAGAACATTTTAGCAATGATCAACTTCTTGTTACTTCCATGCGATTGTTGTTTGGTATTCTAGTTCTTTTTTGTAATTACCCCCACAGAGGAGACATTAATATTTTTATTATTTTATACAAACATTTTATAGATACGATACATGCTTATCAGCTTCCTTTCTCACCATTCCTTCTTACCTCATGTATTTCTTCTGATGTCAGATCTGGAGTTAGGGTCGTTCTCCTTGTAGTACAACTTTTATAAAGTTTTTCAGTGAAGGCAGATAAAGGGTATATTCTCTCAGTTTTTGTTTTTATTTATTTTTTTAATTTTTAAGTCCTATGCAGTTGTCTTCTAATTGGAATATTAATATTTAGTCCATGTTCACTTATGTAATTACTGGTATATTTTTGGTTATATGCATCATTTACTATACTAGTTTTTGATTTACCTTATCTTTTCTTAGTTCCTTAGTTCTTATTTCCTTGCTTTGGTTAAATGAAATATGTTTCACATTTTATTTTTCCCACTCTATTACTTTGTTAGTTATACACACTTTTATTCTTTTACTGTTTAAGGAGCAAATGACACACAATTGGTATTAGAGTCTACCCTTAATTAATACTGCTAACACATTCCATGAACTTGACAGCATTACTTCTATTTATCTTCTTCTGTCTTGTGACCTAGTTTGTCATAAACTCAAATTACATATGCTTTAAATCCTCAAAGTTATTATTACTGTTGTTTTAAGCAGCATTATTAAGGTATAATTAACATACAATAAGCAGCACGTTTGAAGTGCACAGTTTTGTAGTTTTGACATATGTGTATAGCTGTGAAACCATCACCACAATCAAACTTTCATCATGAGCTTCTATAATCCCTTTTTCCTATCCGTCCACACATTTAGGTATTCACTGTTCTGTTTAGTTTGAATTTTCTGGAAATTAATGTTTGGGGAATTATATAGCATGTGAGTATGTAACTGCTATTAAGACTACCTATTATTTAGTTATCATTGTTCAGTTCTGCATTTTCCAGTTGATTGTAAAAAAACATATTCTGGTCCTTTGGTAAAATTCCCAAGCTTTTTATGTATTTTCCTGAACATACTAATTATTGTTATTTGACTTCTGTGTCTTACAGCTCCAAAATGTGCTTCATCAATGAGTCTGCTATGTTATCTGTTTTTTTCTCTTGGTTTTCAGTATTTTCTTTGGCCTGGTTTTCCTATACATCTAATGTTTAAAATTGGACACTAGAGATAAATGTGAAGAATTGCAGTGGTTCTTGGTGATACAGTTTTCCCTATAAAAGATTTAAGTTTCTTCTGGCATTTAGAGATGGGGTTTCAGCTTTCTCCAGTTTGTCCCATTTCTGCTTTGTCCTCTCTGTTGTGACATAGCCCTTCATCTGTCACAACTGAAAACCTGGGCCTTTGCCCAGAGTTCTTCTACTTTGATGTACTCTGAACTCTAATTTCTGTTTCCTTGGCATCATGAGACTGCAAAAATTTCTGTTACTTTTTTTCTCTTACCAGCCATTCTCTTTTTGATTTGACTTTTCATCCATGTAGTTCAGCAAGTGTCAGAAAATGCTTTATGGGAAATTGTGCTGGAATCTTGAGTCACTTTCTTGAGTTTCCCCTTTCTGGTATTGTGCTCCTTCACGTCCTGATTGCATTGGTAGGCCTGAATTTTAGCTTTTGTCTCTGGCCCATTGATAGTGCCTCAAACTTAAGGCCGTGTTTTCCTATGTGGTCTCTATGTGACACTAAAATCAGCAAATCTCTCCAGGGGAAGAGGAAGTAATAAAGTTGGCTCATCTAAGTGCAGTAATCTTGGCCCTCCAGCCTCAGCTGTCTTGCTTACTTTTTGTAGTAAAGCTCCTTTAAACAGGAGCTTTTTTTGAGACAGTCTCACTTTATTACCCTGGATAGAGTGTCATGGCATCATCGCTCACAACAAGCTCAGATTCTTAAGGAATTTGAGGGGATCAAGCAATCCTCTTGCCTCTGCCTTGCAAGTCACAGGGACGACAGCCACCCACCACAATGCCTGGCTACTTTTTCTGCTTTAAGTACAGATAGGGTCTTGCTCTTGCTCAGGCTGGTCTTGAACTCCTGAGATCAAGCAATCCACCTGCTTTGGCCTCCCTGGGTGTTAGGCTTACAGGCATGAGGCACCATGCCAGCCTTCATTACCATTCTTAATAAAGAAAAAAGAGCTGAACACATTATCCTGGGCTCTTGCTGGGGATAGAAAGCACGGCAACCATGATCAACACCGCTCTGTGCGTGGTACTACTAATCTGTCATTTAAACTCATGTGTTCTGGATTTTTAATATCTTCAGGAAATCTGTACTTCGAATGGATAGAGAGAATAGCTAGTTTGCATGTGTAGGACACCAGCCTGAAAGAGTTAGAGGATTTGGGAAAGCTGTGAATGAAAATCCAATTCCTGACAAAAGGAAGTGTCAGAGAGACCTGAATACAGCAATACATCCGTGCAGATAACAGGAATCCTGGAAATGTGGTGACAGGGCAGAAGCTCGGCCTCTGGCCAGGTTTTCCTTCCCGTCATCTATGTTTGGGGGAAGGCAGCTCTCCTGTCCTCTCCCCTGCTCGGCAGCTGGTATCCCATCCAATCTAGTGATTGATCAGGACTGCTCAGAGCCGTGTAAATCAGGCCTGCAGGGGATTAGTCTTGACAATTGAACATTTCCATTTTAATTGGATTAGTATAATGCCTGAAATGAAATGAAAACCTATTTTAAAAGTATAAGCATTATTGCTTTTCAAAATTAGTATCAGTGTAATGATGAAGATATAAAAATTTAATAATAGTAGTGATACTAATTTTTAACAATAGGGAACTGTGCTTTCTGTTCCAGTGCCCATTTCTAAATATAAAATTTTGATAATAACCTCCAAACTTTCAGAAAATATTTTATTTGCTTTTACTTGAATTAGAAAAATAGATTCAAAATTTTTGATTGTTACATTTTGAAATAATTACGTTTTTAAAATAATTATTTTAAACCTATGATAACTTGTGCCTTATTAGGTTGAACTATATAAATTTTCTGGTATTCGATGGGTTCAACCTTAAAGATGGTATTTAATATACTTTCACTTAATACATATTTATAAAATACACAGAAAATTGATTAATTAATCTGAAAAATTATAGAGTATAATATTATATGAAGATGAAAAACAGACTGCTGATAAATCTTATTTTGAGCTATAAGCTAAGATGTAATGTTAATTTAGCATTCTTTTTACTTGATGGCTTATTTTTTCTTAAAAGGAAAAGGAATAGATAATAAATGTATACCTTTTATTTCTCTTTGGGGCTGTATTTTTTTCTGTTGAGCAATAAACAATTTAAAGCTGAGGATGGTTTAATGAAAACAGCCATAGTAAAATGGAATATTTCATTGGGACTTGACTCTCCCCATGAAATGGAAGGGTTATTGCTGCGTTACTGAGGATAATTTATGTCAAGATTTAGTCGATTGGTATTTTACAAAAAAAGTTATTTTAATATCCACCCTTTTGAAATTGACATTAAACTTTAAATATGAAAACACTGGCTTTTTCCTGGGTTTCTATCCATGTTCTTATTTTTCTTTCTTTCTAGAACTTCTGAATTTCCTATTGTAGTAATATTTTTAGTATTATACCACATATGTGATTGTATTTCAGTTCCTAATGCTTGATTTTCTGTTAAATTCCATGAATAACAAACATTTTCTGAGTAAGCTCTTATTCTTAATAAAAAATGATAACCATCTCCTCAATGTTTCTTATTTCTTTTTGTATACTAACATAACAGATTTGATCTGAATATTAATGGAATGGTGCCCTTAGAGTACAAAAGTTTTATGATCTCAAACTTACAATATGAAACCATGTTTATCTAACTAGAATATCCTAACTCTTCATAATGATATTCCGATGTGGTTTGTCAGAAATAGTTTTTTGTTTGATCTCATTCATAGAATAGTTCTCTTATTTCAGTTACTTTTATTCTATTGCCATTTAAAATTAGTAAACCTTAAACAAAAAAAAATCATGTTTTTATAAGCTATACATTTATAAAGATCTGTGATGAATACTTCATACCCTTTCTTTAGTCTAGTAGAAATGAATTTTACTTAATTTTCAAGTGCTATGATCTCATTTCATTTTATCTTTTATTCTCTTATTTCAGCCACCAGAAATAGGGCTCACATTTCTTGTCAAGTATTCGTATTTAAAATGCTAAGCATTAACTTGGCCTTTAAAGAATGTTATCAATGTATTACTTTAAGTTCACTTTATGTATTAGAGATGCATACAATGACAGATAAAACATAAGTAGAAATACTTTTTCTGTTAATGGATAAGAGTAATACTTTTTTTTTTTTAACTAACAATATTTTGAGTTAGCAGATTTTGATCTCACTCCCAAAACTAATTATCTAATCCCAGCATGGCACTGGATCTTAAAGGTCATGTAATCCAACATTTTAAACTCTTTATCTGGCAAGTGGCCGTTCCTCCCTGTTGGCACTGAAGGGGACTTAACTACCTCCCGAGGGAGTCCATCCTATCAGCTCTTTCTATTATCCAATGTAAGAAAGAAGAGTTCCTAGCAGAGATCATCTCTGACCTGCATTTTAAGGCTTACAGGAAATATAGGAGTTAGGTGAGTATTGAGAGGAGGGAAGATTTTCCCAGGCAGGGCTTCAGCATGAGACACGCACCCTGTTTAGTGTTGATGGAAACACAGTGAAAGGTGGGGAGGGCTGAGAGGAGAAGTAAGTACGGTCAAATCAGGTGATGCCTTGTATGCCACATTAAGGAGCTTAGATTTGTTTGTTTGTTTGTTTGTTTATTTTTTGAGACAGAGTCTCACTCAGTGGTGCTGGGTAGAGTGCCGTGGCATCATAGCTCTTAGCAACCTCAAATTGTTAGGGTCATGTGATCCTCTTGCTTCAGCATCCTGAATAGCTGGGACTACAAGCACCTGTCACAAGGCCTGGCGATTCCTTTTTTTTTTTTTTTCTTTGTTTAAGAGATGAGATCTCACTCCTGAGCTCAAGCAATTAATGTACTGGCCTTGGCATCCCAGAGTGCTAAGGTTATAGGTGTGAGCCGTTGCACTGGGCCAGGAACTTATGTTTGAATTATGGGCCAGTGGTGATCTTTGAAAGATTTTTTTTTGCAGTTTTTGACCAGGGCTGAGTTTGAACCCACCACCTCTGGCATATGGGGCTGGTGCCCCACTCCTTTGAGCCATAGGCGCCACCCTGAAAGATTTTTTTTTAAGCTAAGAGGTGATGTGACCAAATTTGAATTGTGTATTTCGAGGGTAGAGTTGAGCATGGAAAGGCTGGTGTAAGGCAGGCCAGTTAGAAGGTTGTTGCAGTGGTCTCATCAAGAAACAATGAGAAGCTAAATTGTAATAGAGTTTGGATGTAAAAGATAGGACTGTTGATTGAAATGGAAGGTACACAGGAAGAAAAAAAAAAAACCAAGAGTGAATTGTACCTGGGGTTATTTTGCAAATGATAAGATAGTGAAGTCCTAAGTAGGAGTGGACTTAGGGAAGGCAGGTCCAGGTGGGAGGAGGGGAGATTGTGTGTTGGAGAGTGTGGATTTGTTTTTGTACACTGAGTTTGATTTGCCAGGAGCATATCCAGAGGGACAGTGGGCAGCTGACGGTTCCAGTCTGAAGGTCAGGAGAGAGTGTCTCTGCTGGACAGCTGGATCATGTGGGGATATGTGAAAGACAGGGACTGAGGACTGACACGGCCCATCATCATTTATGTGACACGTGGAAGAAGAGATGCCTAACATGGTGACTGAAAATAATCAGGAAAGTAGAAAAAGATCAAGGCAGATTTGGTGTTAGGGCAGCCAGGGAAGAGGAGTGGCAAAGAGAGGGAGTGTGTCGGACGCAGACAAGGCGTCTGATAAATGAAAGGCCACCATATTCCTGCTGGATCTAGGAGTAGTGGAGGTCATTAACACTTGCTAGAACAATTTCAGTGGAGTGTTTTCATGGCAAATAAGATCTCAGTTAATGGGGGTGATAAAGATGGATGGGAAGATAAGGAGATTGGATGCAAGTTCAAGGACATGGGGTCCAGTAAGCATTGCTTTCAGGATCAGTTGAAGAGTTAATCTTTAAGAAGCTGAGGAAAAATAATGAGAGGGGAAGAGACTGTGTACACAAAGGAGAGAAACGATGGCTAGAGCAAGGCCCCAACAGAGGGGGGGCTGTGGGTTTAAGAAGGCACAGGTGGGGTTTTGGGGGAAAGGAGCACTGTATTCCCTGAGGAACAAGGGAAAGGAGCAGGGATGGCCAGGAAAGCAGATAAGCGGATAAAGATGAGTGGGCAGGAAGTCCAGGGAAATTATGTTGGGTGGACACAATATGGCCTTGAGGTTGGCACCAAAGCCATATTCTGAAAGTGAAAGGATTTAATAGTACTTTTGGGCTAAAATTTGAAATCAATGTTAAGCAGAATGGGAAACAGAAATGACAAGGAAGCAGCTAAAGTTGGGGATCATGATTGTGTAGCAGTTTATCAACTGAGGGGTGTCACAACTTTTCTTCCATAATAGTTTACCAAAATTAGAGAAAACAAATTGTGGCTTTACCCCAGAATTGGGGGTTTAGCAGGAGAAGTGTAAGATGAATATAGGGTGCATAGGAAACTAGGGTGTTGGTGAAAAGAAAAGTCTGATAAATTTCATGGTAAACGGGAGGGAATAGCGTTCAGGAGGAGGCTGAGAGACGGGGAAAATTGGAGGAGGGGGCAGTTTAAAGAACTGAAGGGTAAGGCTCAGAGGGCAGGTATCATAAGAGCCAGTTCTAGAAAGAGAGTTTCATACAGTAGAAAAATGTCTGTTCTTTTGTTTGTGTATCCCTTCATTTTTTATCCACTGGACAAATATTTAAGACATGCTATGTGCTAGGTATCATGCCATGGGATGCAGCCGTGAAGAAGACAAATGTGGTCCCTGCAGTGCTGTGGAGCATAGACAGGTGTGGTGCAAGCACAGTAGACAGTAAATTATACAGTGTGCTGGGCCGTAGGCCTTCTGAAGTGGAGCAGCCTGAATAATGACAGTGCATCGTTGCCAGAAAGGTGTGCTTTCTCCATATTTTACGTATAAAATAATTTTTCTTTTGGAGGACTTGAGGACAGCTCTTAATTTTCCTTCCAGAATCTGCCCATCAGTATTTCATTCAATAAAAATATTTTATTACATATTCTGCGGCAAACCAGGGATATAAAAAAAAGATAAAGGAAATAAAGATTTCATGTGGGCTATTTAAACCCTATTCTTTCTTGCCTTCTCTGGGCCTTTCTTCTATCAATCATCTTTTATCTGATGAGATATTGCCAGTTGCAGTAATATGAATTCCCAAAATATATAATGACTGCGGACCCATTGAATTTCTCATTTGCATAAAGCCCCAAATATGGCGGGTACCTCTCTTCTGAGTAGTGATTCAAGAACCCAGGGCCCTTCATCTCCGGCTCTGCCCTCTTCAGCACCACGCCCAAATTACCTTGCATTTGGGGGTAGAGGTGGCACCAGGGAAGTAGCTTCAACGTAGCATGTGACATAGGCTTAGCTCATTGCTGTTCCTGGCTGTGGCTCTGGTGATTGGTTCAAGACCCAGACAAACCCAATAGAACGAATCTCATGACTTGTTTTAGAAATGTGAGGGCAAACGCATTCATCTTTTCCTCCATGAACAGAAATGAAGAAGCACTGCTGGAGATTGCTACAGTCACTCTGGGGTAGTAAAGGGGGCGTATGTGTGTGAAGAAGAAAGTAGAGGGAGCCAGCTGGGGTGGACCCCACCCTGAGGAGGTGGAAGCGGAAGCTTGGAGACGGAGATGAAGCAGACCTGGGTCAGACCATCTGAGTGTCTAATAGAGCTGAATGAGGGCTGCATCCAGCCGTGTTTGAAGTCATTCCATTCCTTTAAACTACATCTACGTGACTTTCTGAACATTTCTTGTATGCATAAAATTACTTAACTTTGGTTTAGGGAACAAATATGGAAAAAAAAAGAAGGAAGCCAATTAAGAAAGATAAGCTGGTTTTAGATTTCTTTTCCATTTTTGTTTTCGTTATTTGCAATGGAGAATATCTTACTGGTGTGTGGAATGCCTGCTATGCTGACTTTAACTGTATCTTGACTGCAACAAACTAGATTTACTACTTTAAATAACTGTAGGTTCCGGTTGTTTCTTATGTATGCAGGTGGTCAAATCACGTGAAGGAGATTTGGGAGCAGAAGACTTAGCAGCTGATGGAGTCAGTCTGGTTAGGAGTGCTCCCGAGGAAAGCACCCTTTCCTTTGTCCCGTTATGGTTCCTGGCCAGGGTCTTATGTGTAATGCTGCACTTCTTCCTCTAAATTAATCTTGCTCTGAGTTTCTGCTTACCAAGGGAGGAGGAGAGTACAATAGTAATAATAGTTTAGGTTACCTTTTGTATCACTAAAGTTTTACAGAAGTCCCAGAGCTTATCTGGATTGAGAAAATAAATCCCGGAGCTTCTGTTTACCTCTCCACCCCTTCTCCTGGTGCTGCTTGGGGAGTCTTGTAGCACTTCTTTGGCACTGTGACTCTGTCTGAGGAGGCCAGGACCCCCTCGGTCATTGTGCTCCTCATGGAGGTGAGTGGCTGCCCTACTGGACCCAGTCGCTGTGGGTAGCTCAGTCTGCTAACCTAGACTTTCAAAGCTGTGACCCTGGGTACCTTGGCCTTC
>CAUYQV010105765.1:0-14851 GCA_963574575.1 Galagoides demidoff | reverse complement strand
GGAGCCTCAAGCTATCCCCCTGGGTAGAGTGCCATGGCATCACAGCTCATAGCAACCTCCAACTCCTGGGCTCAAGTGAGTCTCCTGCCTCCACCTCCCAAGTAGCTGGGACCACAGGCGCCTGCCACAATGCCCGGCCATTATTTGGTTTCAGCCATCATTGTTGTTTGGCGGGCCCGGGCTGGGGATTCAAACCCGCCACCTTAGGTGTACGTGGCTGGTGCCTTAGCCGATTGAGCCACAGGTGCCGAGCCTAAGGTAAGTTTCTTAAGACAGAGTGTCAGTCATCATATCTCACAGCAACCTCAAACTCCTGGGCTTGAGCAATCCTCCTGCCTCAGCCCCCCAAGTCGCTGGGACTACAGGTGTTTGCCACCAGGCCCAGCTCATTTTTCTATTTTTGGTAGAGAATGGGTCTTGCTCTTGCTCAGGCTGGTCTTAAACTCCTGAGCTCAAGGGATCCTACCACCTTAGCCTCCCAGAGTGCTAGGATTACAGGTGTGAGCCACTGTGCCAGGCCAAGATCACTCCTTTGAGATCCTTCTTGGGACATATGCTTTCTAGGTTTTTCTTTTCTACTGGGGCTTTGTAAAAAGTCACCAGGCCCTGGTGGTAGGACGTTAGAAATCAGCCCATGGAAAGGCCCTGGAAAGGTGAACTCTTCCCGTGTCTGTCTTCTGAAGGGTTTTAGGAGATTTGGGGTAGTGGAAGTGGCTTGAAATTTTAGTTTCCTTGTCTCTTCTGTCTTAGAAACGACTGGTACCCAATGAGATAAACTGCCCACTTCTGTACTCGCATCACCTTCGAAACCGAAAACTTTTCTCAGAGGGACTAGGAAACTTTCAGGTAAATCTCTATAGACGTATTTGGAGAGGACATAAAGGGATCTTTTTTTTTTTTTGAGACGGAGCCTCAAGCTATCCCCCTGGGTAGAGTGTCATGGCATCACAGCTCACAGCAACCTCCAACTCCTGGGCTCAAGCGAGTCTCTTGCCTCCGCCTCCCAAGCAGCTGGCACCACAGACGCCTGCCACAACGCCCGGCCATTTTTTGGTTGCAGCCATCATTGTTGTTTGGTGGGCCCGGGCTGGGGATTCGAACCCGCCACCCTAGGTGTACATGGCTGGCGCCTTAGCCAATTGAGCCACAGGCGCCGAGCCCATAAAGGGATCTTTTTTCAAGCTAGCAGAGCTTTTCCTCTCAGCCTCTGGATCTGGGGAAATTCCCTGGGATTCCTTCCTCTCCTGCCCTCTCCTTTCTACACTAGAAGGAGGAAAGAGAACTTACGTGGGGGGCATCAGAGGGATGGTGGGGGATAAGGGTTGTTGGCTTTGCTTTCTGGGGAAATAGCCCCATCCTGTGGTATTTTGCATTATTACTTTTAAAGTCCATTTTGCCCAGTAGCATCTTCCTACCCACAGACAGGATGGGATCTTCCTGGGAAATGACAATATCTAATCAGGTATTGCTGGTAAGATACACTGAAGGAAAAAAATAGTAGATAGAAATGTAAAAATCCCCAAATAAAACCTCTTAATGATGGGTAATTACACCTGATGCCATTTATTGAGCAGAAACCTTATTATAGTTACTGGAGCCCATTTGGTAAAAT
This sequence comes from Galagoides demidoff, assembly GCA_963574575.1. Taxonomy (NCBI): domain Eukaryota; kingdom Metazoa; phylum Chordata; class Mammalia; order Primates; family Galagidae; genus Galagoides; species Galagoides demidoff. The sequence continues at coordinate 13,239 of CAUYQV010105765.1, read as the reverse complement.
AGAAAAGAGAATGGGAGGTGGGATTAGAAGACTTGGCTTCAGGTCCCTTCATGACTTACTGGTGCACCCCTGGCTTTAGCATCCTCACTGTAGAATAGGTGGATTTATCCTATACACTTTGTGTTTAAGATGATTGAAAAGAAGTGAAATTGAAAGTGTTTACGTGGCTGGCCTCGGTGGCTCACACCTGTAATCCTGGCACTCTAGGAGGCCAAGGCAGGTGGATTGCCTGAGCTCACAGGTTCAAGACCACCCTGAGCAAGAGCAAGACCACCCCCACCCCCCACCACCCGTCTTAAAAAATAGCCAGGCATTGTAGTGGGCACCTATAGTTCCAGCTACTCAGGAGGCTGAGGCAAGAGAATCAGCTACTCAGGAGGCTGAAAGAGAAGCACTTGGGCCCAGGAGTTTGAGGTTGCTGTGAGCTATGATAGCACAGCACTCGACCAAGGGCAACAAAGTGAGACTCTGTCTCAAAAGAAAGTGTTTTACAAACACTAATGCATTGTACAAATAATATCATTTGTATAATAACATGGAAGACTTTGGCTTTTGGTTTAATGGCGGGTAGTCATTATAATTGATAACTATAGGGAATTGATAATAAAATACAATATAAATGCCTTAGTACATAAAAGGTGAAAGATTTATGCGATCTGAAGGGAAGCCAGAGTATGCCTTAGTAAGTAAATAAGATCCAGGACCAAAATAAATTATACTTCAATAGGTTACATTCTTGGAGTGTCAATTTTTTTTTTTTTTAGACATAGTCTCACTTTGTGCCCTGGGTAGAGTGCTGTGATGCTCTAGCTCACAGCAACTGCAAACTCTTGGGCTTAAGAGATCGATCCTCTTGCCTCAGCCTCCTGCGTAGCTGGGACTACAGGTGCACCACAATGCCCGGCTAATTTTTTCTCTTTTTAGTAAAGACAAGGTCTCACTTTTGCTCAGTCTGGTCTAGAACTCCTGAGCTCAGGCGATCCACCTGCCTCAGCCCCCTAGAGTGCTAGGATACAGGCATGAGCCACCGCGCTCGGCTTTGGAGTGGCAATATTAACAACAGAGGTATGTGAATTTGCAAGGAAACACAAGGTTTTGTTTTTTTTAAAAAAAATATCACTCCATGGGAACCGGGTGCTCACCAGACAAGAGGGCCCCTCAAGTCCAGCTCTTTTACGGAAGGTACCTGTACTGTGGGCAGCTTCAAAAAATGCTTCCTAGCCCATTTCCTTGTAACAAACCGAAGAATTTAAGGAAACTTGAAAGGCAGGAGGGTCAAGAAGAGAGGAAGAAAGAAACGTGAAGAAAGTCTTCCTGGCCTCTTCCTTTAAGACCGCCTTGGCTCTCTGGTGACCTCTTCAGGCTAATGAGGGGAAGAGCACTGAAAGCTTTAGGGACAATACACAGGCCGTGGTTTTCAAAACCTTCCTAATGCCGCGGCCCTTTAGTACAATTCCTGTGAGTGGCGACCCACAGGTTGAGAACCCTTGGTAGGGCCAAAGTCCTTGGGATTTCCAAAGGGGACTCTACTGTGCATAGGAATCACCTGGGAATGTTGTCCAAATACAGATTCTTGTTCATTCGGTCTGGGGCGGGGCCCAAGAGTCTGAGTTCCTAATAAGCTCGCAGGTGATGGTGCAAGGCTACTTGCCCACAGCCTCCCAGTGAGTAGCAAGGCTCAAAGGGACTTGGAGTGCATTGCATGTCAGAGGTGGAAAGGCTATTAGAAGAATTCAACCTCCTTAATTTTACAGGTGAGGAAATAAAACAGAAGGCAGGCACCACCACAAATGTATAGCATGGGAGAGTTTTCATTTCCCTAGGCCTGGTTTTCTTGTCTGTAATATCAAATTATAAGAGCTCAGAAAGGCTTTCAAGGGACAGCAGAATATGACACTGGCATGAGAATTATTTTGAGCTGAAGGCAACTGAGCAGAAGCAGATACAAGAAAAGCTCTCTGGGTGGCGCCTGTGATTCAGTGAGTAGGGCCTCAGCCCCATATACCAAGGGTGGTGGGTTCGAACCCGGCTCCGGCCAAACTGTAGCAAAGAAAAAATAGCTGCGCATTGTGGTGGGCGCCTGTAGTCCAAGCTACTCTGGACGCTGAGGCAAGAGAATCGTCTAAGCCCAGGAGTTGGAAGTTGCTGTGAGCTGTGACAGCACAGCCCTCTTGGAAGGTGATAAAATGAGACTTTGTCTCTAAAACAAAAACAAACAAACAAACAAAAAAGCCCCTGTCTCTACCAGGAGGGACTGAGTTGATCTATATTTGCCTTCTTGCAATATTTGCCCCAGAGAGTCAAGACCCTTGACTTGTAGTTTCTCTGAAAATGTATTGCTCTTTCTTACAGATACTACATAAGCAGGGGTTCTAAGCCACCTCTTTGAGGGTCGCAAATTCCCTGAGTTTTCGCTGATGCATGTATGAGGGGCACGTTAATAAACTTCTCTCCGTTTTTCTCCTGTTACTGTCTTTTGTTACAGGCATACCAGCTGAGAGCTTAGAAGGATGGAGGGAAAATTATCTTTCCCTCCCCCACACTTTCCAGCTCTGATATTTAACGATGACATCACATGCCCAGGGCCACACTGCTAGACATAGCAGAAGGGAAAACAGCCGAGGTCACCTAAGATTAACCTGATGGCCAGAAGTTTGGGCATGAAAGGGTTCTTTTGTTCAATAGATAATATGTGTATATACAGTTTCCCCGTGAGGTACTGCTTGCTGGGGACATAACTAGTTCTAGATGAGACAGAGGTTCTTGTTTTCCAAATGAACTAGATATTTCTCAGATGGTAGGAGCCCAACCCAGATTTGGGGGGACTGGAAGGATGAAGGAAGGGGAGAAAGATATAAGTAACAAGTTCTTCTTGCTTCTTACTTGTATATCTCTAGTGGTAATAACACAAGACAACTCCTGAAACAGACCACTCCAGCCTATTACCCTGTAGGTAGCAGCCGGGCTGCATCAAACCTGTCCGTTACTGCTCCCTAGGACACCCACTTCCCTTAGTGGTACAAACACCCCCCCGCCCCCCCGCCCTGTGCCATGGTTGCTCCTGTAGTCACTTGATGGGGGAAACAAACAGGACTGTTGATTTTTAATTCAAGGACATTTAGATACAAATTCATCCAACTCTCAATTTTAGGTGTAATTGGTCCAAGCTTTGGCATGAATTACCTTCAAAAAACAGCTGACGCTGCACTTAGTAACCCAGGGCCTTGGGATGGATTACCCCCAAACCACAACTAATTGGAAAAAAAGCACCGACTCATGGAACTAATTAACATTACCTTTTAAAGGAATGGCTAAGTTATAAGATTTTAGAAATGCAGAAATTGACACTTGTGTATAGTCTGGCATGGGCGAGTGGAAAATTCCCTGGACTGGGAGGTAGGAGATAAGGGCTTTATCCCTGACTCTGCCACTAAGTGAATGTATGTCCTTGGGCAAGCTGCTGAGCCTCGCTGGGACTCAAATTCCCACATTTGCATTAGATGATTTCTAAGTTCCTTTCCTGTTCCAGCATTTTATGACCTGTAGAGCCTAAGAAAAATTTCACAATTTCTACAGAAGAAAAACGTTACGAGTAAGATCTCTCTTGTACCTCAATGTACACAGAACTCTCTGCTCTGCTAAGGGGGACTTGTAGGAAAGCCATTTACAAAGCTAGTGGCTTGTCATCTGGGGCCTTGGTGGTATTCAGCTTCATGTCCTTAGCAAGTATCACAACCCTTGGCACTTGGCAGGAATTCACCAACGTTGAGTGCACGTGTGAATAAGAGTCACGTCTACGTTTAGAAATCCTAAGTTTTCAGCTAGGCTCAAGCACACAATTTCCTTGTTCCTACTTCCAGTTACTGTCCTGTCTCCTCTTTAAAGCCAAATCTCAAAAGATCTGATCACTGACTCCATTTCCTCACCTTACTTTCTGCTCAGCCTGTTCCAACCCACGTACCCCCTTTTCACCAAATAGTCCTAAGCTTCCCAATGACTTCTGCATTTGTAACCTCAACGGTCCTTTTGTAGTTGTCATTATGTCTGCTCAGTGGTTCTCAAACGTGGTCCCTGCGCTGACAGCATTAGTGTCTCCTGAGACCTTGTTAGAAACGCACATTTTCAGACCCTGATCCCAACTTTCTGAACCAGAAACTCTGGGAGAGAGCTTCCTGAAGTCAAGTTCAATAAGCTCTCTAGCTGGAGACCCGCCGTCCTAGTACATGACTGGTTGCTCTGTGTCTACAGTAATGTAATGAATACCCACAAGGGCTGGATTTAAGCTTGTTTAATCAATCAAGGGTAACTTAATTTAATAACTATGCTTCCTTAAATCTAGCCAATCAGTGACTAACCATCATCAATGGTGAAAATAAACCCTGACATTTGCATAGGATAACTTAATTTAAGGCAGCTTTACAAGTCATCTGATTTGGTTTGCATAATTGAATTGCCCTGTGAGATAGTGAAAACAGTCTTTATTATCTCCATTATGGAAGGAAGAAACCAAGGCACAGGGAGCTTCAGTAAAGTGCCTCAAGTCACACAGCTGGTGACACAAGTATAATTAAAGATTTCTGACTTCTAGTCTAATACTCTATTTATTGCCCCAAGCTACCCATGTGTATAAACAACCATCACCATAGAAGTCAGCTTTGTGGATATAACACCAGCATGTGCAATAGAAGTAATTCCGAACTGACCTCCTTTGAGCAGAAATGCAAAGTTGTCTCACTTCCCACACTGACCCAGGCCTCATTATCCTCAGCTCGAGCTAGTAAAGAATGGCATCCTCTTAAACTCCTGAGTTTGAGCAGTCCTGCTGCCTTGGCCTCCCAGAATGCTAGAATTACATGTGTGAGCCACTGTGCTTGGCCTTTACCTATGTATTTAATAAACAGGCCTTTAAACAGACAGCTGTCCTCGTACATTTACACCTTTTATTTATTTATTTATTTACTGCCGTTTTTGGTCAGGGCTGGGTTTGAACCCACCACCTCTGGCATATGGGGCTGACGCCCTACCCCCTTTGAGCCACAGGTGCCGCCCTACTTTCACCTTTTATATTCAAGTACTTAACAAAATACTTGAAGTAGAATTGAAAGATGGAAGTATATACATTGACATTTAGCTATAAATGAAGGTTAAACACTTTCGAGAAAAAAATATTTTTTTGAGACAGAGCCTCAAGCTGTCCCCCTGGGTAGAGTGCTGTGGCATCACAGCTCACAGCAACCTCCAACTCCTGGGCTCAAGTAAGTCTCCTGCCTCTGCTTCCCAAGTAGCTGGGACCACAGGCGCCCACCACAATGCCCAGCTATTTTTTTGGTTGCAGCCGTCATTGTTGTTTGGCAGGCCCGGGCTGGATTCGAACCTGTCACCTTAGGTGTATGTGGCTGGCGTCTTAGCCACTTGAGCCACAGGTGCTGAGACAACACTTTTGAAATTATAATATATGAATGGGGAAGCAGGATTGAGTTTGGGAGGTCAGATTTACACAACTTTTAGGAATACGGCTACTCTGTGAAATATGGAATATCTGTGTTCATGATGGACGTGGTTTAGGGTTAAAATTCCAAGATGCTTTTCTGTTAGTGTAATATATCTCTGAGAAATTCCCCTGTACTTGAGGAGCAGTGCAGCTGCTCTGGACCTCATCCAGCTTAGGCTAATGTCTCTATAATTCTTCATACAGCTAGTAAAGCCTCTGGAGTTCTCTTACGGTGATTAAACACTGGCAAAGGCCTTGCCAAAGCCACTTAGCAAATCACTGGCATGATAGGTTTCCAATAACTGAGGTGGCCACAGAATCAAGTTCTGTGGAAAATGTGTCACATTTGGAAAAAACAGCCGGCACTCGTTTCTGGCACGCGGGATTCTGCCGCGAAGGCAAATGCGACGCGGGGTTTGCTGGAGGTGAATGGAATGTGCCACTGCTGCCTTGTTTTCCATTTTTAATTTCATGTTGTTCCTCCAGAGAATCATAAGAGGTTTAATTTTTCTCTTCTGTTTTCGTCCTTTACCAGAGAAATCAAATAATGTACTCATCCCACAAGTAAGTTGGAATATGAGGATTCGACAGAGAAAAGCCAAATATCTCACAACCAATAACGTAAACGTCTCCTTTCCTCCTTTTTTATTTAGAATATAAAATGGCTTGTAGTAAATTATAGTTCTGGCAAAGTCTCTTCATCACGCCAAGAGGAGATCCAGATTGCTGATAATTCATACTTCCAAGACAGACCAGCATGGACGTTTCCTAGGGGTTTCTTCCCATTGGAGAAAACCCATCCACCTTAGAAGTCAGCATGAGCAGGGCTTACTCAGCCAGGACAGTTTTTTACAGCTGACCAGTAATGTTGCCGGGGAAGCAGAGCTCTGAGTGTGGTTTTGGTGACTAGTCAGTCTGTAATAAGGTTAAGCATCAAGAAAGGAGCCAGAAAGCTCTGCTCAGCCAGACGCCTAGAGGTAAGTCTTCAGGGGAGCACGGGCTGAAGATCTAAGCGACACGGGGACTGCCAAGGAATACATGAAGCAAAGTCAGACACTGAGGTGGAAAGTAACACATCTCAGAACGATTTGTCCCAGCATCTCCTGGTCTGACCCATGTTGTCACAAACGAGGCCAAAGAGGAAGCAACTCTCTTCCATAAATGTTGGCTATAGGGTAACAAATCCTCTGCTTGGACCAAAAGTACCAAGATAAATGAGGGATTTCCAAAGTTAAAAATGGTGGCCTGGACATATGTATTTTCTTTCCTCCCTCCCAAAACTCAGTAGAAAAAGAATAAAGTAATTTTTCCTTCTACAGGCATCATCCTACCACAATGGGTAACAGAAGGGAACCCAAAAGCAACAACTTTTGTGAAACTGGAAGGCTGATGCACAGGCAGCGAATGATCTAACAGAAAGGAGAAGGCTGAATGTTAAGCACGCAGCAGAAAAGCCCCAGAATTCTCCAGAAGCTCAGGACTCGGGAGCATTAGCTCGCTGGGTTCAGGGTTGCTACAACAAACCTTCAGTTTATAAACATGAAATATTTAGGGCCTGGCGGGGTGGGGCCCCCGCGCCTGTAATCCTAGCACTCTAGGAGGCCAAGGTGGGCGGATTGCCTGAGCTCGGGAGTTCCAGACCAGCCTGAGCAAGAGCGAGACCCTATCTCTAAAACTAGCTGTGTGTGGTGGGCGCCTGTAGTCTCAACTACTCGGGAGGCTGAGGCAAGAGAATCGCTTGAGCCCAAGAATTTGAGGTTTCTGTGAACTATGATGCCACAGGCCCGCAACTGAGGGCAACAAAGCAAGACACTGTCTCAAAAATAAATAAATAAATAAATAAAAATAAAAGGAATGTCCTCCAAACACAATAAAACTAGGTGTGCCTTGTAAACAGGAAAACCTTTTTGGCCCTCCTCTTTTGATCATGTTCTAATTAATACTGTCCTCGAGGGGTCAAATTCCTTTTGTTTGGTCAGTAGGCCTCTAAGAACCTTACAAACCTTGGAGTTGATTCTACACCATAAACACTGCCCAAGTTAGTTTCGTCCTTTCCAGCCTACTGCCACTGGACAGCCAATTTAACCCCTCCTCACTGCTCACCTGGATTATGACAACAACCTCCCATTGCCTGTTCTCTCCAATAATCCTAAAGCGATTTCTCCATCTAACACATAATTTTGATCTTGTCACATTCCTGCGTTAAATCCTTCTATGGCGGGCAGAGCCTGTGGCTCAAAGGAGTATGGTACCAGCCTCATATGCTGGAGGTGGTGGGTTCAAACCCAGCCCGAGCCAAAAAAAAAACAAAAACAAAAACAAAAACCAACTACCAAAGAAAAAATCCTTCTCTGGCTCCCTAGGACCGACAAAAACAAAATCCAAATTCCTACTATTGGAAAAGCCCTTGATCTGGTCTCTTTGAATTTCCTGTTACTTTTTTGTACTCTTTATTGCTCTAAGATTGGATTTTTTCTCCGGGCTCCACACATTTTGTCCTTTGCCTAGGAAGCCCTGCCCCTCCCATTTTGCCCACCAATCAGGATCACCATGCAAATTTATCTCCCTCTCATACTGTCCACCAATCAGGATCGGCATTCAAATTCCTCTCATCTGCCCCACCCAAGCTGCCCACCATCAGAATTGTTGGGCAAACTTCTCATACTTCAAGACCAAAGTCAACGAAATCTTGCCTCACAACTCAAGCACAGCGAGGCTCTATCCACTAGTGTGTACTTACCATACTGTATTGTATCTATTTGCTAACTAGTCTGTATGCTCCCTGAAAGCAAGGTTGTTATTTTAAAAATCTTTTTGTTAGTTTTAATCTCTAGCACCTGGATCAGGATCATTTGTTCAATGAATAAATAATAAGAGAGTGAGTGGAATGAATTTACCCAATTTTGGAGCTTTCATGAGCAATTCTAAAAATGCAGTTTCTCCTCCCACACACGGGGAAGAGCTTCATGAAAGGCCACCTGCTTCAGGTATACAGTTTAAATAAACAAAAAACCCCTAACTCATTCACCATAGCAGCCTTCTGATAAGTTATAGCTAACCTATGACTGTTCTCTGATTCAGTCGTTGTAATTGTGCTGAGTATATTAATAGTTACATGAAGGGGTACTGGTATTGGTAGTGTAGGGGCCTTTTTCTTTCTGATATCCACCTAAACTTGCATTGTGCCTGAGGAATAGTTATTCAAAAACCAATCTTGCTGGAAAAGTGATTGCTGCTCAAGGGACATCCACTGGTAACAAGCTCTGGGTTTGTTTTTATGCCTCTGCGTCAAGGGTTCTAATACAACCAGCTTCTCCATTAATTATCTTCCTGAACCAATCATTTTCATTTGTCTTGAAACATCTGGCTTCTCTTCATACAATGTGTTCATTTGATGCTGTTGCCTTGGTAGCAAGATGATTTCCACCAACCTGCAGTAAACAGAAGGACTTCCACTCCCTCTAAGCCTCTGGCCACCTATACATTCTAGGTGGGTGCTAACTAGCAAAAATGTAAGCCACTAAATTTTTTTTGCAATTAATCCCTATTATTAGGGTGTACTGATTCACCCTTATGAGTTGAGAATCGAGACGATTTTTTTTTTCTGGCTGAGTTAGAAAGCAAAGAATATTGTGGAGCAAAAACAATGTCAGGGTGTTGAGATTGTAGCCAGATGTCAGGGTCAGCCCAGGAATCTTACACAATCACAGATGGAAAACTCATCTTTGTTAGGCATTAAGTAGGCGTGTTCCCTTAGGGAGGGTTTGGATTCCCTGTCACATCTTCCCAGCTCACTGGACCACAATGGAGGCAGGAACTCATCAATTATAGGCGGCTCGGATCCTAGCACATTTTCCAAAGCACTTCTTGTTTTTCAAGCCCCATATTCCCATAACTAGAAAATTTTACTTCTTATTGGGAGGCAGGAAAAGTCAGAAAGTCGAGAGTGGAAACCTTTAGCCATCGAGGATGAGCAAAGCTGGTGGAGTCCACCCTTCCTAATGCGGTTGTGTGGAGGCTTCCCAACCCTGTCTTTGCTCCAGATGCAAAGGTTGCTGAGATGCAGCTGCATGTCTCCCAGATCCAAGGTCCTGACTCAGAGCTCCTAATCTCTTCAGATTTCCCAGGTGGTGGGAGTGTCTGTTGTTCCTATAAGGTGACTCTTGGTGGGTCCTGGATGGGGGCTGGTCACCTAAAGGACCAAGCCCTGATTAGAAGCTTGGAACTTTCAGCCCACCCCCATCCTCCAGGGAAGGGAGAGGAGCTGGCATTTGGGTTAATAATCAGGGTTGGATGGATGGTGATAGTAACGGGGCTGCACTTTACCCTGCAGTTAATGGGGAGCCCTGAAGGAGTTGAAGCAGGGGAATGACTGATGAAATTGACAGAGATTAACCAGGCAACAATGCAGAAATGACCATGTGGAGGGGAGGAGCTATGCCCCAGTCAGGCCTTGGGAGTCCTGCAGAGTGAGAAGTGAGGGTTCATAATCCAAGGCACAGGGCGGGGCCTGTGGCTCAAGGAGTAGGGCACTGCACCGCGGGTTCAAACCGGCCCCGGCCAAAAACTGCAAAAAACAAACAGACAAACAAACAAACCAAAACCCATAATCCAAGGCACAGGAAGCATAGTTGTAGTGGAAGGAAGGGATTTTAGAATTGCAAGAAAGAGTCATTAGAACTTGAATGGGTAAAAGAAAGGGTTCCTGGGAGGACAGCACTGAAAGGCTCTGGTGGCCCCACCTGAGGACTTGGTGGCTTTGGTGGCCTGAGTAGCACCCTTGGAATGTGCCGAGTTGATTGGTTGAATACACAGATGTAATGAAATAAAATCTTCAGATCTTTTTCTTCCGCTCGGCGCCTGTGGCTCAAATGGCTAAGGCACCAGTCACATACACCTGAACTGGCGGGTTCGAATCCAGCCTAGGCCTGCCAAACAACGATGGCTGCAACCAAAAAATAGCCGAGCGTTGTGGCGGATGCCTGTAGTTCTACCTACTTGGGAGGCAGAGGCAGGAGACTTGCTTGAGCCCAGGAGTTGGAGGTTGCTGAGAGCTATGATGCCACCAGGGTGACAGCATAAGGCTCTGTCTCAAAAAAAAAAAGATCTTTTTCTTCTTTCCTAAATGCTCCCTATATTCTCCCAGCCAATCAGCAGCATCCACATGGTCTCAAAGAGAATCAGAATGCAACAGCAATGAAAAACAATACCCAAAAAAGAGGAAAATATATGAATTAAAAAACTTTTTTTTCAAACTAGGCCCTTGAAAGTCAAAAGGTGAGGCCCTGAATGGAGCAGAAGTTAGAGTTTATGACATAAAAAAGTGACAATGCCAATGTTCCTTTGGGCCCAATCAGCCAAGAGTCAAATGGAGTTCTGGGTTTTTTTGCTAAGCCAAGGAATTCAAGCCATGTAGACACTGAAAGAAATAACTGATCCAAGTTGAAAGCTGTTTCCCATGACAACTGACTGGTATGTGAGGTTTAAAGATTAATGGTTGCATTGCACAGGCGATAACCTCAAACTTGGGGAGTTCAGATGTTTCTACGGATAGTCTCTGGGGGTACTTTTATGATTACAAGATGGGAACAGGACAGTTATGAGTATAAGTCTTTAGCCAGAGTCTTCATTCTTGTGCATGCTTTTGGCCTCATCTTACACCTGCGTCGATAACCTCATCTCCCTGGAGTTTCTTTTCACAAGCAGTGGTTGATTATGAAGCTTTCAGGTTCTGGCTTTAGGCAGGATTTTATAAGGCAGTAAGAACAGAAAATAGAGGACCCGTAAAAATGTGGGACCTCATTAGAAAGGTAGATTTTTAGATGATAGGTTTTTAAAGGAAAAGATGGATAAGTCTATAATATTATGCCTCCACAAAAAATATTAGAATGAGAATAGGAAGGTTAGAAGAAATATTATGGTTTTATGCTTGGAAGAGGGTAACCAAAAATGAGAAGGCCCCGAAGGTGGAAGGGTGGATGTGTGTGTGCATGAGTAAGATGAAAGAGAGTTTGAGAGCATCTGTTAAAGAGGAAATCTAAGCTCATGTGGGTTCAAATCCTGGCTCTACCAATTATTAGTTCTGTGACCTTAGGAAAATTACTTAACTTTTCTGTGCCTCAGTTTCCTCATTTGAAAAATGGATTTTATTATCATAGAAACTACACCATAGGGTTGTTGGGAGGATTAAATGAGTTAATATATGAAACAATGCCTGACACACAATAAATAAGTGTTTGCTATTATTGTTCTCTGATTTTAAAGAAAAAGACCACAAGAGAGGGTGACGGTAAGAACCAGGAGAGGAGAGGGGGAGTTTGGATGGGGCATGGGATGGAAAGGGTGGGCTGCAGGGCATAGTGGACTGACTCATCACCTTAGGCAAGAGGAAGGACCTTTGCTCCTGAGGCAGGGAAGTTGAGGCAACAAAGGTCACAGATGCACATAGATCTGACTTTGAAGGGTAGACGCTGAGCATGAGTTTGTAATGGCCTCTATTTTATTCTGAGGTGGGTAGGAAGAGGGAATGTACCACCTCCAGCTCTCTGGGGTACTATGGCAGCCTCCTGCTCAGCCTCCTCACCTCACTATCCTTTCTCTGAAAGCTGTTTAACACAACACACAGAACACAGCAGTCAAACCTTTTTATTGGCTGATCTGGCAGGATGTAGGTATAAACCCAAACTTCTCTCCCCACTTTTAAAAAAAGATACTTCGTGATTGTATGTGAAGAAATATGTAAGAGCCCTCATTCCTGTATAAAATGTGCCCCAAGATGGGTTGGGAAGCTTTCTGAAGCTCAGAAGTAATTAGGCAGTTAATGTCAATGAAACTGATCTCACCAGAACAGTGCAGTGAAATCACACACACACAGAGTAGCGATGTGTGTGCATGTGAATGTACACAAACACAGAAGAATAAGTATATGTGCCAGTGATACCAGATTTCTAACACTGGATTTCCAGGCTCTTGGTCTTGACGATTCTCTGAATGAATCAACAGACCACAGAATGAACAGTGGTTTTATTTACAACTCACAGAACCAAACCTCCTTGCAGGGAAGGATGCAAGTGTTACAACTCTTACAAAGAGCCAAGCCTCTTTGTAGAGCAAGATAGATGTACTACAGCTCTTGCAAAGGACCAAGCCTCCTTCCAGGGCAAGATCAGCAAAGGGCCAAGCCTCTTTGTAGGGCAAGATCAGCAGCCGAAGTGTTACAGCTATAGCTTTTACAAAGGGCCAAGCCTCTTTGTAGGGCAGGATCAGCAGCCAAAGTGTTACAGCTATAGCTCTTACAAAGAACCAAGCCTCTTTGCAGGGCAAGATAACAAAGGGCAAAGCCTCTTTGTAGAGCAGGATCAGCAGTAGAAGTCCCACAGCTCTGGCTCCTTCCTGGATGGTCTGCTGGTCTTGTTCTTCTGCTCTATCTTCCTCGAAGGTCTGCAACGATCTGCCCCCAGCGCTCTGCTCAGGGGTCTTATATAGGTGTAATAGCTTAGCTGTGATTGGTCTATAAAATGGACCAATCAGGAGCAGGATTGAAAATGGACCAATCAGGGATAGGCACCAATGTTTTCCCTTGATTGGCAGGTCCTCCAGCGCTGCTGTACTGGAACCTCTGGGGGAAGAAAGCTCCCCTGCTTGCTCCAGCCTGCCGGTTTTTTTGCCGGCTGCTGTCACCAAGACAAGGTGGCAGGTCCCCTCCCCAGGCCCTACTCAGCTGAGCTGGCTGGGGTGCCACTTTTCCG
>CAUYQV010105756.1:0-42666 GCA_963574575.1 Galagoides demidoff | reverse complement strand
ATAAAGTCTTTCCCCAGGCCAATATCTTCCAGTGTTTTTTACAGAGTGATTTATAATGCTGTTTGTTACAGTAGCACAAATGGACTGAGACTACATCTGCCTCTCATAAAAGTCAAGATCTCTTCATTTTTATTAGTTTATGATCAATAGGAAAAATAAAACAAAATAGTCATCAGCATTATTTTTTTTAAATAATTCATAGGTTTTATTTTTGTTTCCAGTGTAACATTTTGACAGCTGTATTTCTATGGCTCAGAACAGAGAACCCAGAGATGAAAATATTTACATATTCCCATCTTAAGTTGTTTGGTTTTTTTTTTTTTTGCAGTTTTTGGCTGGGGCTGGGTTTGAACCTGCCACCTCCAGCATATGGGGCTGGCGGCCTGCCACAGGCACCACCCTTCCCATCCTATTTTTGACAAAGCAGATCAAACATACACTGAGAAAAAGAATCATTATTCAATAAATGGTGCTGGAAGAACTGGAAAGCTCTTCAGTTCTTGTAAAAGAAGAGCTGCACCTCCACTCACAAAAATTAATTCAAGATGGATAAAAGACTTAAACCCAAGGGAGGAGATGGTAAGAATTCTAGAAGAAAATGTTGGGCAAAGTCTTCTGACTAGATAGGGGCCTCAGAAAATATTTTATGAAGAAGACCTGAAAAGCAATCACACCAATAATAAAAATAAACAAATGAGAACTGATAAAATTAAAAAGTTTCTGCACAGAAAAGGACCCAATCCATAGAGTAAACAGGCAGCCCAAAGAATAGGAGAACATATTTGTATACTATACATCTGATAAAGGATATACATCTGATAAAGGACTAATAACCAGAATCTACAAAGAACTGAAGCAAATCAGCAATAAAAAAATCAAGCAACCCTACCAAAAATTGGGCAAAAGACATGAACAGAAACTTTTCAGAGAAAGATAGTCTAATGGCCAACATGAAAAAATGAAAAAAATCTCAATGAAAATCAACCTGGGGGGAGTGAAGGAGTAGGAATGGGTACCTATTGGGTACAGTGCACACTCTCTGGGTGACAGATACACTTATAACTATGACTCAATTAGTACAAAAAGTAAGTATGTAAACAAAACGTGTGTACCCCATAATATTCTAAAAAAAAAATTTAAAGAACAGAAATAAAAAAAGAAAATGTGAAGGATAATAAATGAATAGAACATTATTTTAAATTTTTAAAAAATTATTCTAATTAGTTAATTTTTCTCCAGTGTTAAACAAATACTTAAAGCACTAATATTTCAATGAATAATAATAATAATAAGAGCAGCAAGAAAACAAACCTCACAGTATTGAATACAATTTTATCATCAAAAAACTTAAAGAAATTTTATTTCATGAAATAATATTAGCAGTGATTTACAATCATTTCTTACTTATTTCTATTTCAAAAAAATATGAATATTATTACTCAAACGTAGATAAGTTTTTCTATGCTCACTTAATTTAGTTTTTTCTAGATTTTAAATTTCTAATTCATACAAACAAATAAGGAAAACCTAAGAGCCTAAGATTGTCGTGTAGACAGAACTATCAATGTATTTGAATACTTCCAATACTTGTGGACACCATGAAGAGTCCTACAGAGCACTTCTCTCACACGAAGGCCTAAGTTTGAAATTGTTTTGTAGGCAGCGCCTGTAGCACAGTGGCTAGGGCACCAGCCACGTACACTGGAGCTGGAGGGTTCAAATCCAGCCCAGGCCTGCCAAACAATGACAACTACAACAAAAAAAATGTGTGAAATTTACAAGATATAGAATATAAGTGTCTTAACACAATAACTAAGAAGATGTCATGAAGGCTATGTTAACAAGTTTGATAAAAACAGTTCAAATTGTATATAAAACCAGCACATTGTACCCCATGATTGCATTAATGTATACAGCTATGATTTAATAAAAATTAAAATTAAAATTAAAAAAATAGCTGGGTGTTGTGGTGGGTGCCTCTAGTCCTAGCTACTTAGGAGTCTGAGGCAAGAGAATCACTTAAGCCTAAGAGTTGGAGGTTGCTGTGAGCTGTGACAGCACTCTACCCAGGGTGACAGCTTGATGCTCTGTCTCAAAAAAATAATAAATAAATAAAATTGTTTTGTAATTTAACGAAATGGTAATACTGTCATATTTTTGCCTTGAATCTTGCATTGAAGAACACTTGAATAAACTAGCAAAATTTGCACATAACAATAGATTACTTTCTTCTATATTTAGAAATGGGTACTTATATAAGCTGAGTTACTTGGTAAGGGATATCTGACAAAATACTCTGTCTGAGTAAGTTATACTGTGTAACAGAGAAATTGGTTTAGAATGTCTAGAGAATTCTTTAAGCAAACCTAAAGATACTTTATCAAATTTAATGTTTCTAATGATTTTAAATTCTCTATCATTCCTATTTTTGAAATTTCTGACTGTTTTCATGTGTGCCTAATTACTATTTTGCTTAACGATTTTGGTGTTGAAATTTTGGTCTCTTTGTGTTTTCTTAAATAAACGTGTTATGCATGTTTTATAACTTTTTAGTCCCTTTTGAAAACCTTCAACTTTGTACCACCATTAAGAGGTGTAGGAGAGATTGCAAGTGTCAGTCTTCCTTTTATACTTTTAGTGGTAGAACCCCTGACAAGAGTTAGCTGGGTAATAACTGACTCACTTACAGCTATTGTGCCTACGACTATAAATTCTTGTCAAAGCACTAACTGAAGTTGGAGTGGGTAACTTCTGTATTATGTGCAGAAAGAGTACATTGTTTTCCCTTCATGTCTACTCTCCCCTTTTCTCTGAGCAGGCTAAAAAATATATGGGAGGTGACCTATCATTCTCTGCTGATTCCAGGACAATATCCCAGGGAATGTCAGAGGGAAACAAATGCAGTCCTTGAACCTCCTGCTAAGGCAGAAACTTTATCAGCCCAAATTTCAATATCTGTTACTCAAGAGAGAAATAAACCTCTAGATGATGACAATGATGATGATGTCACTCTATGATGTCACCTTCTTTCCACAGAGCAGTTAAGCCAGTTCCTTCACTCAAGGTGTTTGAGTCAGAGGAACTACTTCGTACATCCTGCTAGTGTCCTGGTGTTATCTACCTACTTTCACCTTTGCATTGCCTTTCAGCAAATACTGTTTCCACTGTCATATCTCCTGGGGTTTGTATTGCCAGAGGGCACTGTGTCTGATTATAATATCCTGCTTTAAAAAAACTACAAATGAATTTCATCTAGTTCAAGAATCTTCTTCCATGCCATTTGTACTCTGACTTTTAAAGGTACTTCTTACAGACTGTTAAGCACACTACAAAAATCTTAATAATTTATAAATATCCTGAGTATTGTTTTAAGTTGTTTACAACATTGTTCTGAAAAGATATATTGATAATCCAAGTGTTCAGTCAACTTTGACCTTCAAATGTCAAATGTCACAATTTTTTCTTTCCAAGATGGCTGACTAGAAGCATTTCCAACAAACTTCACCTAATTAGAAATACTAAAATAGTGTGTAGACAATCACAATTTCAATACATTATTCAGGAGGGAACATGGGGGGGGTTCAATATAAAAATAAAAGATCTTTAAAATCTAGAAAGAAGAAAGAAAACAGGTAGTCTGCATGACCAGGATGGGCCAAAAAATGAGGGTGAATTCTCAACATGAAATGAAAAATACTCAACATGACTAATCATCAGATAAATGCAAATTAAAACCACAATAGATCCCATCTTCCCTCAGTCAGATGGCTATTGTTAACAAGTAAAAAAAATAATAATTAGTGAGGATGCTGAGATAAGGGAACACTTACATACCGTTGGTGGTAATGTAAATTAGTACAATAACTATGGCAAACAGTAAAGAGATTTCTCAAAGAACTAAAATTACAACTACTATACATCATCCAGCAACTCCATTACTGGTAATTTATCCAAAAGAACTAAAATGAATTAGCATGGATTATCTAGCAATCCCATTCATTACTGGTTATTTATACAAAAGAACTAAAAGTCAAACTACCGTGAATCATCTAGCAATCTCATAACTGATTATTTATCCAAAGGAAAAGAAATCAGAATATCAAAAAGAGACCTGCCCTTGCATGTTTATCAAAGCATAATTCACAGTAGCAAAGATATGGAATCAACCTCGGTGTCCATCAATGAATGATTAGATAAAGAAAATGAAGTATACATACACAACAGAATACTACTCAGCCACATAAAAGAATAAGCATGTCTTTTGCAACAACTGGGACAGAAATAGATGTCATTATCTTAAGTGAAACAAATTAGACATAGACATATACTGTATGTTCAAACTTGTAAGTAGGAGCTAAATAACTTGTACACAGGGACATGGAGTGTGGAATGATAGGCAAGAGACTTGGAAGATGGAAGATGGGATGGGAAGGATGATGAGGAATTTGTTAACCAGTATAATGTAAATCATTTGGGAGCCGGATACCCTGAAAGCCCTGACTTCATGACTGCAATCTACGTATGTAACACAATTATGCTTGTATCACGTAAATGTATACAAATAAAAAAGTGTTGCTGTGATACAAATGAAGTCACAGAGGATGTTTATAGACTATGCTTTTCAATACTTGGTTTTTAGATAGTGCTAGTGGGCATTGTTTTATGATAAGAATGATAAGAATTGAGAAAAATATGTTATAAAAAGCATATAAAAGCTCTTTGTGTTTCATTCATCTGAAATTTATGGATACAATTACAGATATTATATTCTTGTGCATTTTTATATTTCTGAAACTTTTTTTTTTATGAAATGAAAATACCTAAGGATTTGTTCTTATAGGTTGCATTTGGAAATGGACCTTTTATGATACCATTTCCATAAAAATCACTTAGAGTAAAAAAAAAAAAAACCTTTACAATGATATGTTAATTATCTTGCAGATATGTATAAGAAATTATAGTTTACTTGATAATTTTTACACATTAAAAAAAGTCTCTTTTAGGATGATTCTTTTTCTGGGCTTAAACATTAGATGTGTGACCTCATCCTAATCAATAGCAACACAGCTCACTTGGTTCAACAGCAGGGACAAGAGTTCTACTCTGCTGGCGCATGTATGGTTGGATGTTTTAAAGGAATTATGCATTTGTTAAAATATTAAACATATATGCACCCACTTTATAAGTGCTATCATACCATCAGTTAAGAAAAGATGTCTAGTATAGTAGTATGATCAGAAGAAGGCATAACAGCCAGGAGCCAGTGCATTATGTAATTTGGGAAGCAGAAATGCAGGCCTAAGAGCTGATGACCCCGGAATAGCCAGGATGCTTTCAAGAGGTGGACTACTGCCTCAGGTTGGCGGCAGAAATGCTACTCAGATAATATCAGAAATTGAATCTAAAAGAGCAAATTCCACCCCAGAGAATGGCAGATGAAATAAGGGTCATTCAGCATCAATCTTTAAAATGTACTCTTGTCATCCCCTGAAGGTGAAGGAAGATATTCCTGTCCCATCTCAGCTCCCCAAAGCCCCTGAAGTCATAGAAGCCATAGCCAAGAGCTTTGCCCTTCACTACACCTTGTTGTATTTCATTAATTATGACTTCACTGCTTTAATTCTACCTTCCCTGAGGGCTAGAAGAGGAATTTGCAAATCAGAAATTCCTTACAGATCCCATGAAAATTCCTAGAAATTATTATAGATGAGGGTTGTGGGGGTACAGTTTTAGAACTAAACTAAAACAATGTTTTTCTGCTTCATTTACATCAAGAAAAGACATCAATGTTTATAAGACACAGCCTGAAGAATTACTCACTAGCAAGGATTAGGGAGGGCACCATCCACATTGATTTAAAATTCAGTATGAATCATTTATAATCTAATACAAAATAAGCATCCGTCAAAATTTGGCACGTAAAATAATGCACTTGGACTTTACCATCAAAATGAAAGGTTTAGTAGCTTGTTAACTACAAAAGAAATAAAGATTACAGGAACCTAAGAGGGAAAAAAATTAAAATAAGTAATGGTTAGCATAAGACTTCCTCAAATGGTCTAAAAACAGATTTATAACTTGATCGTGCCAAATGATAACTGGCAGGCTATTAAATTGGTCGGAAAAAGAGATACACTGTTTTCTGCATGATGTAACTTGCATAACAATAAAAAGTGCTCATTAAAAAATGGCTCTGTTTTATATCTTGATTATTCAATTCGTACTTTATATAAACCCTTGGACTGATAGCATGCTTACATTCTTTATGCAGAATTGTTAACTAATTAGACTAACTGCAGGACTCGGAGCAAAATGTTCCTAAATGCAGTCACAGAGCACCCAGCATCCTGTCTATAGATTTCAAACCACTGCGGCCCCCAGGCCCAGAGGGAGATCTACTGCATGACATTGATGAGATCATTAAATTCAAATTTCGAAGCACGATACAGAGTTCAAAAGTAATGAGGGAATAGGAAAGTGAAGCCTTAATAATAAACACATTTACTGTTTAGCACAAACTTCTTTGTGTAGAAATCCAGCTTTCATTATAGTTTTCCCTTACACACTTGACATCACCACACACTAATGGTAATTTTGATATAATCCATCTCACAAAAATATGTATTCAGATTTCACTATGTGTCCATGAACTTACAAAGTAGTCTTGTTATGAATCCCTCTTCGCAAACAATGAAATGGAGGTCCAGAGTTGTTACATAACTTATCAAAGGTCCTTGCTGCTAAAGCATAGACTCCAGATTTCATCCCAAGTAGTTTGACTCGACAGAACAATTCTAAGGCCAGATTAGTACTAGTCTAGGCAGACCTTGTTTGTTGAGAGCTTTCTGAAGATGAGATACAACTGATAATGCATTAAATTTTTTTATAAAAGCCTACACTAAATAAGCATCATTAATCCAAGTTTGGGGACTAAAATCATCACAAGTATAATAATTTGCCCATAGTCATACAACAAATAAGCAGTGAATCCAGAATTAATCTTTCTGGCTCCAAAGTTTATGCTACCGAAAAGGAGACTATATGGCCTCCTCTTGGTGTACTCCAACACTGTGAGAAATCTCAAATGGAGAAATCACAGCTTTTTATCCATGCCAAACCCTCTTTTGCATTTCAAAAATCAAATAGACTGCTTTGCACAATAAAAGGAAAAATAGGCAAATGTGCTAGGAATGAAAATAGATCATCTATTTAAACTCCATATTCACAACCATGCCCTCAGAATTTTGAGATCCCCTCTGCCCGGCTTCAGCGTGTTTGGCAGGCAGAGGAGCTGGGGGAAAATACCAGGCAGTGGTCTTATGTATAAGCACTTCAAAAGGGACTGGAGAAGAGAGGAGAGAAGAGCATAAATAATTTTTTTATGCTGCATTCTACTGAATGTAAAAGAACATTGAACTCGTCTTTATACATTTTCAGTAGTGAATGACTCCAAGCAACAGGATAGTCGTAATGTGGCAGACCAATATATATCTTAACTTTGACCAAGATGGTCACCTTAACCCTATTACTCTAGGCCTGCATTCTCAATTACAGCTAACACTGACTTTCCCACTGAAGTTAAGAATTTTGTTCCTGTTGCTTGCCATTGTGTAAGTGCCACCTTTATTATTATAATATCGAGATTTTTCTACTATTTTCAGATAAAGAGAACACAGAGATATAAAATCCTATAGCATAAATTATTCAAAGTCAGGAAGATCAATGATAAAAAGTGGATTATAAAATAAATAATATTGTTAACCTTAAATCTCAGAAAGGAAATGGTGTATAAACAATTGCTGGTAAATCTGCAATATTAATTTGATTTTTGGCGAGACTTGTTTCTTAAAATAGTGTTCATCTGTCTCTACATCTGCTTCATTAAACCTCATGCATGTAGAGATTTCCTCTAAGATTTAGTACTATGCAAAGGATAACAAGTTCAATCAGCTCTGGGCCTTAGAACTTTAGATTAGTGCCAAATTCTTTCATAATCAGATTTCAAGACAGGTGACTTTTAGCAAATTCCAGAAGATAAACAGAAAATAAGCATTCTCTTCTTTTTTCTCTTCTTACTTTCTGAGTGGAAATCTAAGAGGGAATTGAGTTTCTGACTCCTAACTGCTATAGTCCGCTATGGTCCTGAATTTGACCTTTGATAGAAGGAACAAAGAGTATGAGAGAATCAAGGTGTTCTGTTCTCTATTCCCATAGCAGGCTTAACCCCAAGCCCTGATATATGGCAAAACTCTTTGAATATACACCACCTGCAAAAAATAACTAAAATAACAAATCACAAAGACACATCTATGTATGTTCCTGAACACAGGTGTATTTTATTCAATTAAAATATCATGGGTATATTTATGAACAAAATAAATTCATTCCCACTTACCAAATCAAGTGGAAACTCTTCAGCAATAGCAATTATCTTACTTGATTTCTAGGAAGTATTTAAATTTGCCAACCAGACCAGGCATGGTGGTTCATGCCCATAATCCTATCACCCTGGGAGGCCAAAACTAGCAGATTTCTTGAACTCAGGACTTTGAGACCAGACTTAGGAAGAGGGAGACCCTTTCTTTACTAAAATAGAAAAACTAGCCAAGCATTATGGTGGGCACCTGTAGTCCCAGCTACTCAGGAGGCTGAGGCATGAGTATCTCTCATGCCTCAGCCCAAGAGTTTGAGGTTACTGTGAGCTATAATGATACCACAGCACTCAATGCCAGGATAACAGAGTGAGACTCTATCTAAAAATGTATAAATAATGAAAAAATTCAAATACAATAAAATTGTAGACCAACCCTCCATTTTATTTCAGCTGCCTTTTAGATGTTACTTTCTCTCCAACCACTTTGTCTTTGCTACATTGCTTATTTCTCTCCCTCCAAATGCCTCTGAAATGTTACTTTTCTAGGATGCCATTCATAGTCCTCCTTCCATTCTCTCAACTGTAAAGTGATGATAATCATGTACTCCCCTTAAAGAGCTGTCATCTGGCTTAATTGAGACCATTTGTGTAAGGTGTTTAATGAACGTAGTGCATGCACACAGTGGGCACATGGTTAGTGTTCCATGTTAATACTGACTAGGATTATTATTCTCCGTGCTCTGATTTCAAGTATCACTGATTAACAAACAGCTGTCATATCTGTATTTCTAGACTGTAAATGTCTCTGAATTTCGGACAAATCTATACAATGAACAACGAGACATCCCTACTTGAATTCCTAAGGCATGCTCACCTCAGTATGCTAGAAACCGAGCTTTTCATTTCCACCAAACCAGATGTAATATAACTCTATTCAGACACCTGGAAGTTGTCCTTGGCTGTCGTCCTCTAACACTATGCATCTAATCAGTCTCCTAGTTCCGTTAATTCAGCCTCTGAAATGTATCCCATATCCACGCCTCCTTCACTGAATGACTGCCATTGGTGTGGTTTGAGATCCGATCAGTTCTTGCCTGGCTTACTGTTGTCTGCTTAGACTGGTTTCTCAGACACTCCCAGACTCCCCCCAGTGTATCCTCTTTGCTGCTACCCAAGCTACCAAATGAAAATCTGGCCGTCTTATGATCACATTAAAATACTTGGGTGGTTCTCCATTACCTACAACAGTGGTCCCCAATCTTTTTGGCACCAGGGACCAGTTTCATGGAAGATAATTTTTTTACAGACTCTGAGGAGAGAGGGGTATCAGTTTTGATATAAGTCTGCAAGAAATTGAGTTTTTATGGTCTTTGTACAGTCAAACCTCTCTGCTAATGTTAATCTGTATTTGCAGCCACTCCCCGGCACTAGCATTACCACCTCAGCTCCGCCTCAGAGCATCAGGCGTTAGATTCTCATAAGGAGTGTGCAACCTATGACCCTCCTAGACACAGTTTATAGCCAGGTTTGCACTCCTATGAGAATGTAATGCCACCACTAATCTGACAGGAGGTGGAGCTCAGGTGGTGATGCAATTGATATGAAGTGGCTGTAAGTAGAGATGAACCATCTCGTGCTGTGCACCCCACTTCCTAAAAGGCCATGGATTGACACCAGTCTGCAGCTCAGGGTTAAGCACCACACACCTACAGGACAAAGACCAAATTCCCTAACATCTAGATCTCATGAAGAACAATAAATACTACCTTCTTACCTATAAGAAAAAATCAAGATATTGGGTAGTGCCTGTGGCTCAAGGAGTAGGGTGCTAGCCCCATATAACAGAGGTGGTGGGTTCAAACCCAGCCCTGGCCAAAAACTTCAAAAAAAAAAAAAAAACAAGAAGAAAGAAAAATTATCAAGATATTGAGAAATAAAACAAAGGAATAAGATATGGAGAAATAAGATATATGCCTTAGTACTGATGAAGCTATGCTAGAGATAATGTCTTATTCTTCCATTCAAGGGCACCTTTTAATATTCAGTTCCAAATAGGAAAATTATCTTCTCAGGCCCAGATAGTGCTGAACTAGAGCAAGATTTCGCACCTGAAGAAGGTGCTCTGAGCTGGCAGCCTACTTCAAGAGATGGAATGGTTCAGCTCTTTTGATACCCTCATTTAACTCTTTCTAAATTTACCTGTCAGGTAAGTCACTCCCCAGAACTTCTATAAAGTTGAGTGAATAAGGAGGAATGTGTTTCATGAATGGAGTTCCTGCTACCTGAAAAAATGACAGGTGAGTCCCACCCTTTGACCAGTCAGGCAGACCAACAATCTCTTTGTGATCTGACCATCTCCTGAGCCTCCTTCTCTGACTCCCTCTACCACCCACTCTAGGTTCTCCTATCAATTTCAGAGTATGTTTCATAGATGTGAATAGGTCTTAACCCAAAAAGAGAAGGCAGTAGAGGAAATTCTGTGGTCAAGTCACTTTGAAAAACACCATAAAACAAAGTTAAACAGCTTTCCTCGCTCTAGATATTTCCAGATCCCTTACACTGCTAATGGTCTAGTGCTCCAATCTTGCCCTTAACACCTGCCATAGTTCAGTCATCCTGAACTTCCTTCACTCCAGCGCTGCCTTGTATCTCTCTGGCCTTCCCATATACTTACTATTCTCTCTTTCAGAAGCATCCTGAACCTCCTGATTACTTAACTCATGTTATTTATTTTCCATGCATATCAGTTCTTCTGTAGTCTCCCAAAAGATGAGTAGCCCTTGTACAGATCTCAAAGCATAGCTACTTACTATACCATAAAAGCTATCACATTTTCTTAATTTTATATCCTCAGTTAATACAAGGACTGCATCTACCCTGATCACTAATATGTCTCCATTGCTCAGCACAGTGATTGACACACTATGGCTGAGCAATAAGTGGTCATTGAATGAACAAATAATTAGTTATGCTTCTTATTCAGGCTCAAAATGCAGATCGATTTGGAATTTTGTGACTTTCATGTAATCAACTTCCCACCACAGGAGCATTTATAGGTATAGTGACCGGTGGATATTTTATTTTCTTTCCCTATCCCCAGTGCTTCTGTTCATAATTTGTCACTCTGCATTCTGGGACACAACCTACAAATCAATCTCTACCTTTTCTGTGTTATGCTGTCATTTTTCTCTACAAATTATAGCTTAAAGGTCCCCCAGGTTAACTACAGCAAACAAACGGCAGAGAAACTCTGCAAAGGCTTGCTTCTGTTGACATTAAAATAGTGGGTCATGCTATACCCGGAAAATCTATGTGGCAATGGCCATCTATAGATCTCTTCAGAGAGCAAAACAATTACAGGTCAGCAATTTTCTGTCCGAGGGAACTGGTAAAGTGCTTTTTCTCTGTCACCTTTCAATATTTAATATTGTGCTTAGTAACTACACACTTTCAATCCAATTAGAGAAGTCATTAACAAGAAGAAGAATAAGCAGCTAACCCATCAAGGACAAAGTACATATGTGACCAGAAAGCCACACACCACTGTCTTTCAGAATTGACCATATGTCATGCTATTAAACATCCCTTCTGGAAAATGTGAAGGAAATCATACTAATATAATTATTTGCTTTGCACCTCACATCTATTTATGGGAAATTATTTTGACTTTTTTAATTAAATCATAGCTGTGTACAATAATGCATTTATGGGGTACAATGTGCTGGTTTTATATACAATTTGAAATACTTACAACAAACTAGTTAACATAGCCTTCACTGCACTTTCTTAATTGACATTATTTTAAAACATGCACAACCACTGTCAGGTTAAAAGTCTTACAGAAGGTGGAACTAATAGGACACAACCTCCTAAACTATAATGGCTCCCCTAAATCAAAAGTGTACAGTTTTAATCTACTTTGAGTCTTCAGTGTTTTAAGTTATTTTCTTTTGCATTTAAAACCAATATATTTTATTGTATATAATTTATAAAATAAATATATAAAAATAAAAATAATCTGAAATTCCCATCTTAAAAATGTTAGAATATGTGGGATAGTCTTCATACATACAGGCATCTAGAATTTGTAGGTGATAAGTAGCCCAGTATCAAGGCAGAACTAAGAGTTGTCAACCTGAAGCCTTCTCACTCTAGAACACGAGGTAGTTATCCATATAAAATTGTGAGTTAAAAGAAATTTTGATTATCACTTCCTTCAAAATGTTTCCTTAACCTTCTTCTTTTGCTAAACCCTACTATTTCCCTCTCTGTGTAATTACACACGTCTCCACTCCCAAAGCCAAGGCCAATTCCATAGTCTTTCCCCATCAGTCCATCCTGAGTATAACTCACAGGTTTTCTTTTTTCAAAATAAATATAATGATATCTGTCTTCACATTAAATGTGTTACATTTTCTCTTACTGTGAACTCTTTAATGAGCACACCAAAGCTTTTATATTCTCACCACAATTTTTCTAGCCTCATTTTTTAGGGTTTAAATAAGAGGACACGAGAAGCCTTTAGTATTAAAAAATGATTATTATCATACCAACTATTATTACAGAGCTGATGAAGTTGCATAAAAAAATTTTAAAGGGAAAATTCTTTGCCAATTATGAAAGTAAAAATAATATGCCCATTGATAAAAATTTATAAAATTTAGAAAAATATAAATGCCAAAAGTTAATCTATATTAGTATGTTGTAATATAGTCTTTCAAAATATTTTTAATATATGCTTAAATAACCCAAATTAATTAAGGTATTTAACTTGCAAGGGGAAAAAATACACTTAGGATAATTCAAATAATGAGACTGTATGGTAATGAAATACGTATGTCAAAAGGGTAAAATAAATACAAATTTGGATACTGCCCCATCTCATAATGGTATAACAGGTATTAAATATTATAACAGGTATTAAATAAATACCCAGAGAATTTACAGGGAATAGCACCCAAGTGGCAGGGCCCATAAATTGGATTGTAACTTTGGGAGGTATAGTATATTTTCCTTCCTTGCTTTAATTTTCTTTATGGAACTTAATATCATTGACACACTACACATTTTATTTACTAATTTTGATCAGCATTTGTTATCTTCCATCTAGAAGATAAATTTCATGACTGTAGAGAATTTTGAACTGATAAATAAATCCCTAGGACTTAGAACTGTGTCTGGTACATTAGATGTTCAATCAATATTTGTTGAATATCTTGATGACATTGTACTGGGGAAAGATTTTATGACAAAGCCTTCAGCAGCCATCACAACTACAACAGAAATTAACAAATGGGACCTAAGCTGAAAAGCTTCTGCATAACTGAGAACACAACAAGCAAAAAGACAACCTTTAGAATGGGAAAAGATATTTGCAGGATATGAATCTGACAAAGGGTTGATAACTAGAATCTAGAGAGAACTCAATCAACAGAAGAAGAGTAAACAAACCAACAAAAAGAGTAAACAATCCCATCCCATCTACAACTGGGCAAGAGACATGAACAGAACCTTTTCTGATGAAGACAGACGAACAGCTAACCAACATTTGAAAAAGTGCTCATTATCCCTGATCACCAGAGAAATGCAAATCCAAACCACCCTAAGATATCATCTAACCCCAGTGAGAATGGCCCACATCACAAAGTCTCATAGCTGCAGACACTGGTGTGGATGTGGAGAGACAGGAACACTTTGACACTGCTGGTGGGACTGCAAAATAATACAACCTGGAAGGAAGGAAGGAAGTATGGAGAATCCTCAAAGAACTCAAATTCATCCTCCCATTTGATCCTGCAATCCCATTCCTTGGGATCTGCCCAGAAGGAAAAAAAGAATCATTTTATCATAAGGACATTTGCACTAAACTGTTTATTAGAGCTCAATTTACAATTGCCAAAATGTGGAAACAACCTAAATGCCCACCAATCCAGTAACTGTGGTATATATATTCCATGGAATACCATTGAGACATTTAAAAGATAGAGACCTCACATCTTTTGTATTAACCTGGATTGAGTTGGAACACCTTATTCTTAGTAAAGTATCATAAGACTGGAGAAGCAAGAATCCAATGTACTCAATTCTAATATGAAGCCAGTAGACAATCTAATATGTGCCCACATGAGAGAGGGATTTAGATCAATTCAATGGAGGAGGCAGAGGAACAAGGGAGCAGAGAGAGGGGAGGAGGGAGGGGGATGGGGATTATGGTGTAGGCACACCTCTAGAGGGAGGAACACAATTATAAGAGGGACTTTACCTAACCAATGTAATCAGTGTAACCTAATTCTTTATCCCCTCACTGGACTCCAAACAATACAAAAAGAAAGTCAAATAAATGAATGAATGAATATATTTGATCTATCTAAATTGGGTCAAAGGATACTCCTGGTAATTTTCAATGGGCTGGAAACTATGACATCTTAATGATGGTGTCTTGGAGAAAAGTCAGACTTCTTGCTTCCTGAATCCCCACAGTCTTTCTGCTTCCTGCTTTTCTGAGCTTGGTTGGCACCACCTTTGGTAACTACCCCATGAATTACTCTGGTAAGTGACCAAGACAATATTAACTTTAACCTTCTCTAAGCTTGGCTAAACTTTGATAGGCTTCTTCCTGAAGCCTGAAGGCACGGGCCTTGACCTTCCCTTTACTTTAGAACACACACAACTGTACATTCTCTCTCTGCCTCTTGAGATGTAAAATTTTTTCCCAGCATCTTATGTTTTACAACCCAGTCATGTCTTTTTTGAGGACCTGGGAACCAACCCTTTGAAATATAATCATCAGGAAAAATAGAGCTGCTATCTGCCAGAGTCTGCGGGAGGGTGGGAGTCTGACTTCAGTAAGTGCCAATTAGCAAACACAAATTGCCTAATCAGACTGACAGCCTACCCCCTCATATCCTCCAGTACTTTTCCACTAGCTCATGCCAGCACTTAAAAGCTCACCTGCTTTTTGTTTCAGAGGAGTTGAGTTTAATCTCTCTCCCCAATGCAATAGTCTTGACCTCTAAAAATGCAACAGTCTTGACCTCTATTACAACTGTATAAAGACTTTGCCTGTTTAAACTCTGTCCAATGCATTTTATTTTGACATAATCTTCAAATAAATTGTGGGTTTTGATTAAGCTATTCAGATTTAGCTCTCATACTTGAGAGAAAAGGAACATTAACTCATCCAAAATGAGACCAAGATTCTTAACCAAATGACTTAGCCTCACAGGAACTGGAACTAAAGCATCATTTAGCATTCAAGGAACTCTAAGAATTATAACAGCTGGGGAAGCCATGTAGGTCTTCACTCTGCTGCAGTCATTTTTTTTTTAACTGAATGTTTCTCTATTCCTCTTTCTTTAGGTTTTGCAAACAAAGTACCACTCTACATAGATATTTTCTACCTGGTGACTCTTCCTCGTTAATTTTCTGCTGTTCTTTCATGATTCGGGCTTACCAATAGCCATCGATGCTCTTATTCCATGATTTGCTAGATCTTCTCCCCTTATATTCCCATTACTCCTTGATTCACACTATTTTCTGCTACTCTGAACTACAAAGAAAAAAACACATCACATCACATCCCTTCACATCCCTCTGTGCTGTGTTGGCCAATCTACAGATTGGCCATACTTAAATCTGTATCCTGTCCCCCAAATCCAATTACATAGGCTCAGGAGAGTCAAACACGTGAAAATGGAAGCTGTGTATCCATCATCACCTATGCAGGACAGTGGGTGGCATCTGAAGATGGCAAACACTGATGAATATGTCTAGGACATTCTACCTTTGAATTTCTAGACATATATTTCTTCCTAAGCATACAATGCCAAGAATTCTCCTCATCTAATATAATCCTTTCTTCAATATTCAACATAAAAGCATCACTCCCAATAATATGACAGCAAAAAATTATGCAAGCCTCCATCTACAGAAAATGTTATAAGCCCCACTTTAAAATATTCTTAGCACTGGTCCTATGATCCTCAATCCAGGAAACCTCATCTCTTCTCTAACACAATGAAAATAACACCCAGGTATTATTTTTATTCTGAAATCAGTGGATTCAATGTCAAATAAAGTCACCACCAACCTACACCATAGTAGCAGTAATAAGCAAATAACATATCCTTCCTAAGTACAGAAAGAAACGAAAAGAGATTTTAACCTCTAAATTTCTAAGCATAGGTGTTTGGGCTGTGTGAACAGGGCACAGAGTGCCACAAGTTCAAAGCATGTCAGATATTCTGTAGAACTGCATCCCATCCTTATGTTATGGACTGTCATGACTGCAGTGGGAATAGTAAGGGAAGAGACTAGAGCCTCATTCCTTTGGCAGTGAAATGAATTGTTTGATCAATAAGAGTGCTTGAAGTATTTCCCGTGGAAACTAATCCCCTATGAGTAGCAGCTGTAATACCATAGCAGTCCAATTCAGGGTGATATTACCTAGTTTGCAGAAACTTCTGAAAATACAGGCTCAAATTTATTTGTTTTTATCTTTTACATCTGGGCTGGAGATTGTCTAGGTGACTAAGGCTCCTTGCCACATAATTTTGATTCAGATCCAGACCCTCTTCATCAGGACCAGGGAATTTTGGCAGCACATGACTCACAAAGGCTTGGTGGGGTATCTGTCAGCACTCTCCACAGGAGCCCTGTGGTCCATCGTTACATCAAAGATTGCAGCATGCTAGCCTATTCTTGTATCTAGATTAGTATTCAACCTTGCCTCCACAGAACATTCTAAGTTCGAATATATTAATAATTTAGCCTCTTCTTAGTTACGTCTTCTTAGAAAGTCATTAACCAATCTCAATCTCTGTTCTATAAAATAAATAATGATGATAATATTAATAAATTTATAGAGACTTGCGATGGGAAATAGCCAAATTAAAATGTATAATTTTGTATACATGCTTGTCACAAAACCCAATACGCAGTAGTTCCAAATTAATGATAAATCAAACCACCTCTAAGAGAAAAAAACTTTAAAAATGTAAATATCTTTATAAAGGCCTAGCGTGAAATTACAATGAAAAAATGAAAACAAAAGATTTTAAATTCTGACAAGATTGAAGATAAGAAATAATTTATATACATTTAATTCATGAAAGTATTATTTATATTAATAAAACACTTTTCTATAGTACTTACTCAAAAGTTAAACTGATTGCTATTGGAATATATGTATTTGAAAATTTCCTATTTGATGGTGTAGTTTCTTCAATATATATTTAAGCTTAAAAAAAAACTATTTGAGTATGCTAAAAATTGCATAGACACTTTAGAGACACTTTTTAGAAAGGTATTCTGCATGAATAAAGAAAGAAAATTTATGCTAACATATAAAATCCAACACGATATGTCACACAAAAAATTAGAAAGTAAGAAACTAAAAACTCAGAGTGCAATATAGCTTCAAAAACACAACTCAATCAACCTTTCATTGCAGAGGAATTCATTAATAAATGGATCATCACTGACATTTCTTTTTTTATTTGACTAGGGTGTTCAAAATTAAAATTTATTATGCTGGAAGTGATTCATTCCGTGTACTAAAAAATAGCCTACATTGTGTCATATTCAAATTACGCTGAATTAGACAGAAATAAATTACTATTCATGCACAGGTTTTAAAAGTTCTCAAAGTTCAACCAATTTATTAGAAATTACTCTGAGCAATATTTCAAGAAGATTTAAGTTAATTACTTACTAAGACATTTACAAATGTAATCAGAAACATATATTCTTGGATAAGACCACTAGTCATTATCAATGAGCATATTCACAAAATTCACCACATTAGTAAAAATGGATTAATTCAAAATGGCAGAAGGCTGCTTCTTTCATGCGTGCAACAGATATTAATGAACACCATCAATGGCCCAGGTGGTATTCTAATGGCTGGTGACATACCTATGAAAAATTGTGGTGAGGTTGCTGCTCTCATGGATGTTAGATTCTGGGACTGAGGGTAAAGAATATTACAAAGATATTGATAGATATGCATAGATATGAAAATATCTCATCATTCAACATGAGAGAATTATGAAGAGAAAACACCCAACATTTAACACAGAGTATTGTGCATAGATATGAAATGATAGATATGCATAGATATGAAAATATTTCATAATTCAACATGAGAGGTTATGAAGAGAAAACACCAAACATTTAATACAGAGTAAGCAAGTGACTTTTATAGTCACAAAGGCATCTAAGAAATGATGTTAGTCTGAGATTGGAAGATGAGAAGGCCAGTTAATGAAGATAGGGAAAGTCAATGTCAAAGGCACAGCTAGCACTGAAAGCCTGGTGATGATGAAGGAAATGGTATAGAAGGGAGAATTTTGTAGGCAGCCACAAATTTCAATTTTATTTGAAGTATCATAGAAAGCCACTGGAAGATTTAAAGCAGAAGATAAACATAATTTGATTTATATTTTGAAATATATATATTTTTAAATCCCTGTAGATGCTCTGGTTAAGAAAAAAAAAATGAATTAAGGGAAAGCCTGAGTGGAAGTACAGAAATCAGCAGAATTTTAGGAGAGTGAGCAGCAGCAAAAGACTTTATTTCATTTGGAGAAAGTAAAGGTGTGTGATTATACTTATCAAAGGAATAGAGAATTCTAGGCACTACTAGATTTTAACAACATGGAATCTAAGTACCGCTTATGTTTGGGGACAAGACTTGATCCTGTATAGAGGCAAATTTTTGAAATTTTAGCTCAAGTCATAAACCACAACCAAAGAAATTTTCTGTAACAATGATAAGGTAGATGTGATAGCCAAAAGTAGAAAGAAAATACAATCGTGCAGACTGTTAACTTACGTTGAATATGCAGCCTCAATGGTATTACTAAGTATAATAATCTTGTCTCAGGAAAGTTGACAATTTCTCTCAAGACTTGAGTTTTATTTTACTGTCCTTGGGTTTGTGTTATACTCTTGAGAAACCTACTGTCTATTTGATGTTTTTTATTATGAATGTGTATTTCCTTTCTGGTTATTTTCACTATTTTCATGCAGTGTTTGTTGTTCTGCAAATCCTCTACCAAGCATCTCAGTAAGTATTTCTGTTGACATCTTCATAGAATATTTCATAAACTTATCTCTTTTGTTATTTCTGGAACATCATCACCTATTATGTTTTTAAATAGTGCCATTCTTCCATTTCAGTTTCTTTATTCTGTGCTCTGGAACCCTGGTTAGATTATTTGTTAACATTCATTGTAGCATTAGTATTTCTTAAACACTTTCAAATTTTCCATCTCCTATTTACAATTACATTTTTATTTTTTTTTATTAAATCAGAGCTGTGTACATTAATACTATCATGGGGTACAGTGTGCTATTTCTACATACAATTTGAAATACTTTAATCCAGCTGGTTAACATAGCCTTCATGTCATTTTCTTAGTTATTGCGTTAAGATATTTATATTCTGGTGGGAGGGTGATGGGAAATATCACCTATATATCTGTCTAACAAGGGTACAAGTGAACTCTTCTAGAACTAGAATATAAATGTGTTGATACAATGATTAACCAAATGACATGAAATTTATGTTAACCAGCTTGATGAAACTGTTTCAAATTGTATATGAAACAGCACAATGTACCCCATGTTTGCATCAATGTATACAGAGATCAACTAATAAAAAAATAAATAAATAAAAAAAGAAAAAAAAGAGGAATAGAAGCTCCAACTGTTTTACAAAATTTCTGTTATTGCAAATTTGCTCCTCATAGGAATACGATATATCCTTAGTCTGTACGCCATCTGTATTAATACGGGACCATGGAATAAAGAGTCATTTTAGAAGAAAAAAAGAATTGATACAGTAAGTGCACACTATTAAGAGAAAACTAATAAAAACTAGCTTAGGTTTATCTGTACCACTGCTATGTTGTACTTTCGTCTTTAATTTCACAAAGTGTGAGTCATGACCTTTACCTACAGGTCTAAAATTTCATTTAAAATTTCATCTAAATCACTTATTGCCATATGCACCAGCTCACAGTGACACCTGCTTTTTAAAAATAACATTAGCTCATTTGTTCAAATAACATTTGTCTTTACCTTTTTAGAACTTTTAGGATTTACTATATAATTTCAAGCCATATTTACAATACACATTTAGTCTGCATTTTCTTTGTGGTTTAACTAACTCATAGTTTCATGTTTTCTTTATCTGAATTAACTTTCCTTAAAGTGAACAACTTTCTTTCAAAAGTGAGCTAAAAGTTTATGAACAAAATGTCTTTGATTCTTTAACCTGATTTTGAATATCTTATGATTGAGCACAGGAATGACAAAATATAAGTTGCAGGCCAGATCTACAGGTTTTTGTAAATAAAATTTTATTGGAATATATGATAGTTATTCCCATTTGCTTATTCATTGTTCATAGCTACTTTCCTGGCTATATTCTTTTTTCTTTTTTTTTTGGCCAGGGCCAGGTTTGAACTTACCACCTCCAGTATATGGGGCCAGTGCCCTCCTCACTGAGCTACAGGCTCTGCCCCAGTCTACACCTACTTTCATACTGTAAGAGTAGAATTGAGAAGTTGTCACAGCCTGTATAGCCAGTGAAATCTAAAATATTTATAACCTGGTCTTTTACAGAAAAATCTGTGGACCCCTGATCTAGTTCAAGGATTTAGTAACTTTTTTTTTTTTTTTTTTGCAGTTGTCATTGCTGTTTTAGCTGGCTGGGGCTAGGTTTGAACCTGCTGCCCTCAGTATATGGGGCCGGCACCCTACACACTGAATCACAGGTGCCACCCCCAGGATTCAGTAACTTGTAATACCTGATACACAGTAATTTTCTTTCATCACTTCCTCTTCCTCATTGTAATTATTAACAACATTACTAAAAAACATAACTACATGTCCATCATTATACTGAAGTCTCAACACGAATTATTTTATTTAACACTCTTGTAAAACCCATAATTTTCCAGGTGAAATAGTTGAGGCTTACCCAGGTACACATGGCATTAAGAGGAGAAACCAGAATATATAGCCTCATAAGAATGATGGGTCAGAAGAAAATTAGCAAGGAAGTATACAGTGACTGATAGAATTTGGAACAATTGGCCAAGTAAGGATAGCAGTGGGCAGGCTCATGACAGAGCAATGTTTTAAGACAAGTCAAGTTTAATGGAGAATGTGAGAATGTGTATCTGAAAATCAACTATTTTCCATGGGGGATCCCTAGTTTTTTCATAAAATGTAAGCTTCTTGAGGACTAGGACACATTTTTCTTTCTTTTCCATTTTTTTTTTTTTTTGGTAGTTTTGCCCTCTGTGCCTAGAGAACTAGGCATTCAATAAACAGTTGCTGAATAGGTGAATGGGCACGTCGCTTGATGGGGGAACTCACAGGGAAAGGGAAGTAATGGAACAAGAACAATGTTGCTGTGGCAGACTCCAGAGGCAGTACCGCTGGTGAAACTCCCTTTGAATAACCGGAAACACTGACCGCTGACACGGAAAGAGCTAGCTGAGGAGTCATAAACTGAGGTTTCTATAGGGCTGGGTCTGTCATAACCTTTGGTCTGAATGTGAAGGGTGGGTGTTCCAGCTGATGTTACTTAATGACACTTGTAAAAAACGGAAAAAGTCTAAATTATGTCAAGAGCAATTTTCTAGTAACATTTGGACAAGATTCTGTTCCTCCCTGTCTCTGTTTCTTTCTGAATGTTGGTGTTTTCCTCTTCCACCAAGGCCTCTTCTTAGGTAGAGGACACAGATCCCAGCCAGTGAGCAGAGACTCATGGCTTGATCTTCCACAACCAGAAAGTCAAGGTTTCTGTCCTTTATTACAAGAGACTTTCCTCTGATTTAGCCTTTCCCTGGTTATCACTGGGACTACCATTTCCCTACTTCAAGCTTTATCATTTCCTGCTTGAACTATACCTTCTGCCCTCCATTCTCAGTTTCCCAGGTAATTTGTTCCCCCATATTCACTTGCTTATTCCTTTTAAAAATCTGCAAGGACTCCTCATTCCTTTCATGCCAGCACCCCAGCTACTTTTACAGCACCTGCAACCCTCTTTGATTTCATCAGACTTGATTCTCCATGTTCATCTTTCAGTGTTTTTATCCTCCTGCCCCATTAAATCTTTAACTTTAGCCACACTGTATTGTTCACTTGAAGTCCCCCACCCACCAATGGCCTTTTCTATCTGAAATGACTGTCCCACTTTTATTTGCTTCATCAGTTCCTACCTATTCTCAAAGATTCAGCTCAGGCATCAATCCTATTGTCTGGAAGGTTCACTATAGGTATCCCACAGAATTTTGTTTTATTCTATCATATCACTTAGGGAATTATATTATGTGGAATTTTTAGTATCACAAATTAGAATGTGAACTCTATAGGGAAAAAATATGTTTTGCATTTTTTATTACCGGTACTTGTGTATATTCTTAGTAAACATTACTTGGGTGGTAAATGCTTGCACGCATTAGTGGCTTACAGTTACATAAACAATTGAAAGAAACTTCTGCCACGTGGAGTTTTCCATGATTAAATACAACATGGAAAATACATGTTTATGTGTCTTAAAGTCTTAGAAGTCTCACTTTTAAAAGAGCCTGAGAGACAGTTAGATATAAAGGTCAATAGTGTGGGCATGAAAATTCGACCCCTTAGGGTTAGATCCCACTACTCCCAACTGCCAGCTGAAGAATCTGGCAAGTTACTTTCTCTCTGTGTTAGTTTTCTCACTGCTTAAATTTTAATTCATTAATAAATACATGATGTCAGCAAGATGAGAGAATAGGAGGTCCCTGCTCAAACCCCTGTCCCCAAAAGCAGTAAGAATTTTGCACCTTTATCCCCAGACAAAAGCCTCTTTGTGGCAGCCTTGGGATTCACACAGGAGGTTTTGAAACACTGGTGGGGCCTAAGACCTAATAGGAGTATTTAGAGAGTGCAGACCCAGACTCAGATGGCAGACCCTGCCGCTGTGCTCCCAGCTTCAAACTCAGAAAGAACCATATTTTCCAAAAGGCTTTCTATATCCCACTTGGCCTTGAGCCAGGTACCAAATACATCTGCCAAGGAGTATCAGAGAAGTCACACATGCTAGTGCCTTGGTAGACAGGCCTGCCTGCCAAGCAACATCAGTCTCTGCAGTAGACTTGAAAAGTACCCTGTAAAAAGGCTCCAGCTCCATCAGCTGTGACTCTAGCTTAGTACTGTTCACATAAGGACCCAGAAGGAGATTTGCCCATCTGAGCCACTAGGACAAGCTTGTTGGCGTCTGTCCAATAGCAGATCCTAAACAGATCCAGCTCCTGTCTGCCACAGCCACAGAGCAATTCCACTTGTTCAGAGAATGGTTGGGAGACATTCATGAGCAGGCTTGCCAGTCCCATCCAGAGAAGATCAGGAAGGAGCCGGAATCTCTCAGCTCCAGTCCCTCTTAGCTGAGGTCTGGGAGCAATCCTGTCCCTGAGCTGAGAGATTTACCTGCTGGTATCACCAGGTCAGGCTTAACCACAGTGATTTTAGGGAGATTCTAAAATAACCCTGAAACTCAATTTCAGGCCCTTCCAGATGTAATCTTGGAACAGTTCTTCCTAGCAATAGTCCCACTGGGAGACAAGTCCATGTGAGTCCTTGTGGAAGCCTTGCCAATCTCATTTCCACAGTGAACCCTCAAACAACACTGGATCTAGGTCCAGGCCCCTCTCATATGTATTCTGAGAGCAGTCTGTCTGTGTAGGCATGCACTGCAGTGCTCAGTGCAGGCTGATGCTCTGACTAAGTCCCATTTGTATCCTGTACTACATAATAGCCTTATAAATTGACTCCATTATCGTGTGCTACATAATGGCCTTATAAATTGACTCTAGCCTTTCTCATCTGAATTCTGAGGATAGGTCTTCTCATCCTTGAAACCACTGGAAGACACAGCCATTTGTGACCCTGGGGCCAGGCCTGAAGATTTTGGTCTTAACTGTAGATCCCAAACATCCTTATATTTCAGCTCAGATGACCTCAGTCATGGAACTCATACAGTGATCTAATGGGACCCCTGCTACAGACCTGGAAGAAGCCATGGCTGTCAGTAAATGCAGTAACAGGCCTGGCATCTGTAAAACTTCATCTTAAGTTGACGCTCAAAATATCAATACCAACCCCATAGACTAAGGTCCTAGAGACAGTCAAATTTACTTATGGAGTGGATAGGACCAAAGCCCACTAGAGCCCATAATAATAGGCCTGCCAGCTTTGGTTTCCACTGAAGACCCAGAATCATTCATAAAACTCAAATTCAATCCCACTCAACTGCAACCCTACAGACCATCCCATCAGCTTGGAGAACTAACAAGGGAAGAGTTTAACTTGCCAAAACCAGTCTATAAAGACAGGAAGACAGGATTTTTCATTTAAATGCATAGATAGCAATGCAAGGCAGCATAGATAATAAGACTCAGGCAAATATGGCACCACCAAGACAAACTAATAAAGTTCTAATAACCAGCACCAAAGAAATGGACCTATACAAATTACCTGAAAAAGAATTCAAACTAATAGTGTTAAAGTATTGACAATTAAGTAAAATCAGAAAACAATACATGAAAAAATGAGAAGTTTAATAAAAAAAAATAGAATCCATAATAAAGAATGAAGCTGGGCATAGCAGCCCATGCCTGAAATCCTAACACTCTGGGAGGCCACAGTGGGAGCATTGCTTGAGCTCAAGAGCTTGACCCCAGCATAAGCAAGAATAAAACCTCATCTCTACTAAAAAAAAAAATGTAGATGGGCACAGTGGGGTGCACCTACAGTCCCATACATAAGAGACTAAGGCAAGAGGATCACTTGAACCCAAGTATTTTAGGTTGCTGTGAGGTAGGATGATGCCATGACACTCTGACCTGGGCAACAGAGTGATACTCTATCTTAAAAAATGTATTAATAATAATAAAAATAATAAGCAAACAAAAGTCCTGGAGTCAAAGAATATAATGACAAGGCTGAAAAATGTAATAGAGTTTAAATAGTAAACTTGATCATGCAGGAAAAAATCAGTTAATTCAAAGACAGGTCATTTGTAATTAGACAATTAGAGGAACAAAAAGAAAAAGATTGAAAAAGAAAAGCATTAGGGACCTATAGGACACCATCAAACAGACAGACATACCAATTATGAGGATAGCAGAAAGAGAAAAGACAGAGAAAGAGAAAGAAAGTGTATTTAAAACATTATCATCTGAAAACTTTCCAAATCTTAGGAAGAATACGGATGTTCTGGTTCAGGAATCTCAAAGGATTCCAAGTAAGATCAACTCAAAAAAGAACACTTCAAGTCATGTTGTAATTTATCAAAAGTTGAAAACAAAGAATTTTGAAACTGCAGGAATGGAGAAACAATTCAATGTGTTTGTGTTCATAAGTACTGCTTGTTACTGTCTTCCCTGGCTCTCTCTATCAGTGACACTTTCCTCTCAGAAAAACATTTAATCCATTTGTACACTACCATTTTCTTCATGGCATTATCTCCCTAAACTTGGACTAACATGTCCCTGATGACACTTCTACTCTTGCCAACTTGACAAGAAATGTAACATTTGTTCATTGCTCTAATTCAAATTCTGACATTCTCATTATAGTACACAAAAACACCCAACAACAGTAATGAACTCCACTCAGCAAGATACTACTATATGTCAACATGAACACAGATGTGGGACCCTGATATTCCAAGGTTCTGAAACCTTCCCAAGGTGTTTGTACAGTGCTGCTAATGTAAGTGCATGGTGGCAAGTTCATGAACTTAATGTCAGGCCTTGTAAATTCAAAGGAATTGAAATCACTGTATACTATCTGTACTCCCATGCTCATTGCTGCACTCTTCACAACAGCTGAGATATGGAAGCAACCTATGTTTTCACATTTGAGTGAACAGATAAAGGAAATGTGCCAACTATGCATGGCAGGTTACTATTTGGCCTGAAAGGGGAGAGGGAGTGGATTCTGTCATTTGTGACAATATGGATGAACATGGAGGTCATTGCGCTAAGTGAAATAAGCCAGGTGCAGAAAGATAAATACCACATGACCCCACTTATACGCATAATCTAAAAACGTCAAGTTCACAGAGAGAAGGGTGGTTATCAGAAGCTTTGAAAGCAGAGTGTGGATAGGGAAATGGGAGATGTTGGTCAAAGGATACACAATTTCAGTCAGAAGGAATGAGCTCCAGTGATCCCATGCACAGAAAAGTGACTATAATAAATAATAAAGTATTGTATATTTCAAAGTTGCTCAAAAATCATATTTTAAACATCTTCACCACAAAAAAAAGCAGGTATGTGAGATGACAGATTTGTTACTTAGCTTTATCTGAGCATTCCAGAAAGTGAACATGTGTCAAACCATCCCATCATACCTCATAAATGTATAATACATACAGTTGTTGGTTGTCAGTTAAAATAAAACACATTTAAAAATTAAAAATGATTAATGACAGTGCCTACTTTATAAGGTTGCTGTGAAATTTAAAAGAGATAGATTGTGAATGGAGCTTAAAATGTTGCCGGGTATACAGCAAGTGTTCAATAAATGTCAACCTTTATAATAAACTGACTTGTTGTTACCTAACAATATGATGGCATGACAGGAGTCTCTGCTAATGAGAAACTAGTATCTTTTAAAGACAGAGACGTGCTCATGTTTGAAGCTTAAAAGGAACAAAATAAACCAAAAAAAAAAAAAAAAGAAAAAAACAAAAAACCCAGAGCTCAAAATTATCTGTGAAAGAAGGAAATACACACAAAGGTGGGGAAGGAAAATTTGTTCTGAGATCAGCATGAAAGCAAGTAAGCCTAGCTGTTTGGGTTAACATGCTGATGGTCTCTTATTGACAAAATGTGGTAATGTAGCAAATCTGAGTAAGTTGATTGCTTTTTAATGTTAATTTTAATTACTATTTTAAAATCTGAATAAAAATTTTGCATACGTTTGAAGAATTTTTAAATAATTTGGGAGTTTTAAAGTATTGGTCTAGATAAGTATAACCTTTTAACCAAAATGTCTTCGCTTAACTTTATTCTTCCACTTGTGTGTGTGTGTGTGTGTATTTGGTCATAATTATTCCTGAGTTAGGCTGTCTGGCTCAGAGTGTTCACTTGGGCACTGCGTGTATTTCAGGGGCAGTTACTGAATGGCAGATAGAGCCTTTAACATATTGACAACAGACAAAAAGAAGTCTTGAGATCACTAATTTAGTGTCCTAGGTTTGTGTTAATCCTTGCCTTCCTGATGGTGAGGTGGAGCCGGCAGGTGGCACTGGGGTGGCGTGTCTTCCTGGAAGATCTATTTATTTGGTATGGATCAAAGATGAAAGGATCCTATTAAGAATTGTAACTGGCTAGTTCAAGATTCGAACTAATTGTCTAGGCACTAAATAATCCTTAAGAAGTAAATCTTTCTCTAAAATCAAAATAGGGCTTTTCACACGAATAAACCCAACTTACAAAATTCAGTTAGAAAATTCTACCTACTAATTTATATTATAAAGTCTCCTAACCCAAAACCATTTAATAAAAGTGTAGATATTGCTTCTGGGTGAGTTACTAGGAAACTTTATCCAAGGCATTGTCAATACAGAGTTAAAATTTGAAGCGATTTCATTTTCAATTAATGCAGCCAGTTGTTAAACTCAAAACATTTTGCATCGTAGTCTGTGCATTAGAGAACTCACATAAGCACAGGCAGTGAAAGCTGTAGATACTTTATGTTTTCAAAAGAAAAGAAAATCGCTTTTAAAATAAGATAGATGCACACATCCACATTATATAAATAAAAGGCTTACTGTGTGTGGAAAGATGGAGCGCTTATTTAACAAGACTGAAAATGCGTGATGGGTGATATAAAATGCATATAAAATTAAACCCAACAGGTCCATTAATCACTGCCACCAGGACAAATGGATTCAAGCAGTGAACATTTATTTAAATGACCTAGGGCAGGATGGAGGAGAATAGCAGAAGATAAAAAACCTGGGGAAAGTTTATAGGCTTTTCATTCAACAAATACCTCAGGGGTTAGGGGAGAAACAATAGGAAATGACCAGACTCATTTGGCCCGTTTTTTTTTCTGACAGAGATAGAGAAAAAGGGGATAGAGGGGGGCTAATGACCTAATTGCAAACCCATTTGTTTTAGATGGCTAATATGTTTTTATTGTGTCAGCAGAGACGACTTGGATAATTGCTGGCCCTGTGGCTCCGGAGTGATCAGATGGCACATTATACCTTGGAAAGTAGCCAGGTCTTGCCCCATACGGAGTTGGTTAAAACCTTTGATGACATAAGTGTCTAATAAATACAATATTCCTTGTCAGTTAAAGCTTAGCTTGACAATTAGGCTGAAGAGCAGGTCGCCTCATGTTTGAAATCCTACAAGCTCCTGGAGACTCAGAGGTGAATCAGATTGAAGATCAAATTCTAATAAGTTTGGGGAAAGTCTGGTTTACTCACATTCGCTTTTTGAACTTTATCCTTTAAAGCAGTGGTTCTCAACCTTCCTAATGTCGTGATCCACAGGTTGGGAGCCTCTGCTTTAAAGTGACTTAACAAAGACACCTGTAGCCTGTTATCTGAGAATTATCAGAAAAATGTGCCTTTGATAAATTAAGCATAAGTGAGTCATAAATGCATCCTACGTTGTGGGATTAGTTTTCTCTTGAAAGATACGCAGATTCTAAAATTGAAGGTGAAAAAAATTGGCAACTGCTCCTGTCTTGGGGTTTCTAAAATAGATTTATGATAGTCTATGTCTCCCTCTCTCTCTCTCTCTTTTCATGGGACCTCTAGTAGGGCTGTAAAATGACAGAGAGCCTATTTAAATTAGCATTAAAAGGAGAATAATAAGTCATCAGCTTCTCCCTTATTCAAATAGCATATAAAATTCCCCCAAGTTAATTCCCCTCTCCCTCCTGGGCTTTTTACACTGTTTATAAATGGGGTGGTTAAAGGGAAAAAATAACCCTAAAAGTAAAATACTAAGTATGTTGGTAAGGGAGGTGCCGTTACAGTCAAGGGCATGTTTGCTGGGTATTTTCACTTTGAGGTTGACTTTTCTAACCCTGCTATTTATTGTCTATCAAGGACAGATTCCTGACTTCCCGCCTATAGGGAGACGGCAGAATAGAGGTCCCAGCTCTGACTCTCCTCTGACAGGCGTGCCACTCAGCAGCCCGGAGCGTCCCTAAGGATTTTGCTTCTTGTGGTTGTCTTCAGCCCCCCGAGGCGCCGTTCATCATCTCAGGATTCCCCCACAGTTGCTTCACTGGTGCACACGGGGTCTGGGGGAAGCGGGAGGCGCAGCACGGGCATCTCTGAGAGGCGCCGTCACCTTGTGCCTTACTTGTCCCATGTGTGTTCCATACTCAGGATTGTTTATCTTGCCAGGACCTCACACATGAATGGATGAAGTCATACTGGACTCCTGCTCTGTCACGCCAGCTGGTGCTCAGAGCTGCGTGCCCACCACGTGCGCCTCCAGCACTGTCAGCACCCCAAGGGCTCTTTTCCCAAAGCTTCAACCCTGTGTCCGCTGCCTCCCTCTCAACTGATTCATCCCCTCCCTAATTACAACTTCTCAGCTGCTCTCCTTCACCACATGCCCTGTATCTCCCCCTGTCTCCTCCCCTCTGCTATGCTGCTTCCTGATTGCTCCATCTCTGTTTTTAGGGATGTATATTCCTTACCAAAAGCAGGAGCTTCCAATACCACCTAGATAGGAGGCTCTGGGACAGAGCGACCAAGTGCATCTTCTTACTTACCTCTAAGGGTTCACTCCACATATCCTGTGTCCTTTCCCTGATAAGATGGTACCATGGGGTGTACATCACCAGTGTTAGGCCCTCATGGTGTCAGAAGATCCCATCAATTCAGCCAGGACTAACCATATATTCTCATAAGTAAGAGATTTCAGAAGCAGAAAAAAAAAAATCTTGATGTTACCATGGAAACACAGAGGTCTGCTCCCCTGTTCAACAGTGACAGAATGAAGCATAATGCCACATTAACAAGAATGAGATTTTCATTGGCAAGAAAGTACGTAGCAATAGGAGTGGTCCTAGGGGAGGACATATTCTGACAGGTC
Source organism: Galagoides demidoff (assembly GCA_963574575.1). Classification (NCBI taxonomy): domain Eukaryota; kingdom Metazoa; phylum Chordata; class Mammalia; order Primates; family Galagidae; genus Galagoides; species Galagoides demidoff. The sequence goes on along the minus strand of CAUYQV010105756.1, from coordinate 12,156 downwards.
AATGACATTCCAAAGAGAAGCACAGAAACATATAAAGGCTACCAGGGGCCCTGAGATCTCACTGCCTGGCTGTAACTTTTACCGCAAAGGCAAGGACAATGTTCGTAACCTGGTTACAGTCATTCTCAGCAAGACACGGCCCTGAGGGAGAAGCTTTGAAGTCCTGTTTGCTTGGTGGTTTCAGGCTTAGGTTGACTTGGCAAGTCCTGGCATTGATCGTCTATCAGCAGAGACTCTGGGCCAGGCAGGAATTTCCTAAAGGGAGGCAGCGAGGCTGTTGCTCAATAGTCCTTGACCCCCTTCCGATACTGCCTATGTCCCACAGGCCAACAGGTTTTTAATTCTGTTTCTGCCAGTCCCTCCTGTCCGGCCTAAGGCAAATTTCTTCCTGCCTGGTCCCCTTGACTCAAGCCCTCCACTCCGTGGAATGCATGCCACCTCTAATTCAGCCTTCTCTCAATAATGGGCGACATCTATCTATTATGTGCCAGATACGGGAGTCCTCGGGCAGCAAGGACTCATTCTACATTTTCCTCTTTGGCTTCTACGACTTCAGTATTCAGATACTCTGCTCTGAAAAAAATGAGAATTTTTCTAACTTTGTATATGTTTATACAACAGGAGACCCAGAGATACTTGAAACTAAGAAATACGTTTTATCCATTTTTTCAGCGTTATATTTCCCCCTCTAATAGGGATCCTTAGCAAAGACATTGTAACTTTTCTTCACAATATATAGAAATCTTCTATTTTTATTAAGTTAAAGAGTTAGAGCCCCGGGAAATGGTTTATCCCACTCCTTCCTCACCTGCACAGGCCAGTGGCATCAAGCATTCCCAACACCAGAGACTTAAATAAAGAAGACGGGACTTTTCTTTTAGTGTGTTAGACAAAGAAGAAAATAGTATTAATCTTTCACCTGGTAGTTGCTTCTAGTTGCTAAACTGGGTGCCGTCAAGGGTAAGGCACTGTCCTTTGGGAAAAGCACAATTTGCTAAAATAATGATAATAAAATAAACAGAGCTAATGCTCTCTCTATAATGGCTTATTGAATATGATTGGCTGCAATTACTTACTTGAAGAGGAAAGGCAGAGGAATTAAATTGAACCTCACAACATTTACAGAAAAAATAAGATGTATACCATTACAGTGATGCTCATTTTCTGGGGCTCAGCCCTAGTACTTTTTCCTCCCTAACCCTGTTCTCACTAAAATGTAGCCCTCACAATTGCATTAGAAGCTGGAGTTTAAATCTCATTGGCCTAGTTATTATTTCATTAACTATTTCATCTGTTTATTATGGTCAACTATATCAATATTCAGTCGCCTCCATGCAGAAGAATGAGCTCAGGCAGGAGCCAAGTGACTTGCTTTGGCCAATGGATTGTGACCTGTCAGTTCTGGGCAGAAGTTTCACGGGATGCTGGTGACTTGTCATATTCTCTCTTCCCTCACTCTTCAATCCTGGGCACTGTGTCAAGGTGGAGCCTTCATCAGCCTGAATCCCTGAATGACTACCATACACATGGCACTTCTGACAAACATGATACACATTCAGCATGGGCAAAAATAAACTTCGTTGTCTTTAAATCACTGAAATTTGGAGGTTGTTTGTGACTGCAGGATGACTTAGCCTATTCTGCTTAATACAATTACGGAGCAAAGATTAGAAATAATAAAAGCTAAAATATTTGTATTCTAGTCTCAATGTTAAGTATATAATTATGTCTAATTAGTGTAGTCATAACAATACACTGAAAATATTAAAGCATATTTAATATGATGTTTACTTTTCTTTTCTTTTTTTGAGGCAGATTCTCACTCTGTTGCCCTAGGTAGAGTGTTGAGGCATCATCACAGCTCAGAGCAACCTCAAACTCTTGGGCTCAAGACATCCTCTTGCCTCAGCCTTCTGAGAAGCTGGGACTAAAGGTGTCCCCCACAACACTCAGCTAGTTTTTCTATTTTTAGTAGAGATGGGGGTCTTGCTCCTGCTCAGCCTGGTCTCAAATTCCTGAGCTCAGGCAATCCACTTGCCTCCGCCTCCCAGAGTGCTGGGATTACAGGCACCATGCCCGGCCAATATGATACTTCTTCTAAAATAAGATATTCATACAATATGTTCTTTAGGAGATTCCCTAAACATTAAGCAACCTTCTGCTCTTTCCTTTTTTGAGGTGAAACACTTATAAACAAAACGCTAAGAAAATTCCAAAACTATCCTTTACCAGCTCTCCTGGAAAAATGAGTCCATGTCATTTTGTACTGTTGTGTCCCCAGGGCAGATTCTGACATATACTAAAAGATTGATAAATGCACATTCAGTTAATACAGCTTTATAGCAATGCAATTCTTTGCCTATAACACATACTAAAGAAATGCTTTTGAATTTAATTGAACTGCATTGAATTATAATTCTAAAATCCTTTGGAATTTTTCAATTCATATCCGATTATTCTTGTCTTCTCCATCCAAAGTTACAAATGCATTATCAAGAGTTTACTCATTTTTGTATGTCATTTATTGATAATTATTAAAATGAAGTTTACTGAAATTTATTGCAACTCCAGAATTATTTAAACGTAGCTCATTTCTAGGTAGTGCAACAAAGGTTCTCACATTTCAGAGAGCCTATTCTTACTTGTGAGGGGGCTTTATATAACTGCATATTCTTGAGTTCAGTACTCAGCAATTATGACTTGATAGGTCCCAGCTCAAGCTGCATTATAAATCAGTATCCCCAGGTGAACAAATGCAGGTCATCTGTAAACTAGTTTGCAAAAATATTCTGCTGACTCAGTATTTTAATAACATTAATTGGCATAGCAATGATTTGGAGGCCTTGGTAAAAATGCAGACTGTGAGTAAGTCCTTTTAAGGCCAAATCTTGGAATCTGCATTTTATTTATTTATTTATTTATTTGAGACAGACTCTCTCTTTGTTGCCCTGGGTAGAGTACCGTGGTGTCACAGCTACAGCAACCTCAAACTCTTGTGCTCAAGTGATCTTCTTGCCTCAGCCTTCAGAGTAGCTGGGACTACAGGCACCTGCCACAATGCCCAGGGAGACATGGCCTCACTCTTACTCAGGCTGGTCTGGAACTCCTGAGCTGAAGTAAACCACCTGCCTCGGCCTTCCAGAGTGCTAGCGTTACAGTTGTGAGCCACCACGCTGGCCTAGAATCTGCATTTTAAACAAGTTTTCCCTTGAAGCTGGCCCTGTAGATTCTCAGGGCACATTTTGAATAGTAAGAAAATAATGAGACATACATTTCACGTTTTCTTAGGTTTGTAGATAGAGATTTATAATGCTACATAATTATTTTGGGTTTTTGTACATGTCAGTTAACGCTTCAACTAGATTTCACACTGCCTGAGGCCAGGAATCGGACTCATTATAAATCCAATTCTAATTTTTCTGTCCTTCCCCGTAGCTGGCAGCTTCCTGCCCTGTACTTTCCTAGCGGTGCTCAGTAAGTGTTGATTGATTGAAGGAACCACTGAAGAACAGCCGCGGAGCAACACGAAGTGTGCAATTACGTGCAGGGAGGTGCCACATCTACAGAAAGGGTTTGCATCAGGTCAAATGGATTTTCAGGGGACATGACAATTCACAACACACATTACAACTTTTCAAGAGCATAGCCTATATTTGATTTGAAGATTGTGATCAAATCTGCCAATAAATCTTTATTTTCCCCCTTTATGAGTCATATGGATTACATAAAACTCAATATAAAGTTATACTTAAAAGTAGGCTAAGATGTCTATGCCACTTGAGGTTGGCAATTTTGTTACAATAATATAGTATAAAAACTAGAAACGCAATATAGTCTAAAAAAACAGTATATATCTATTGAGGGCATATAGTGTAGGAAAATGGTCCTTGTTACAGATCCTAGCTTTAGACATAATTTTGTTAAGATGTGAAATAATCCTGCAAAAATGAAATAGAACAGCTAGCAAGTTCACGTAGCTAAACTACTCACTGAACATCTCCGGAGGACACTCTCAGATCCCACACTCATTCATTCTGTGAACACTGGCCGTGCTGCTGCTAATCAGTGGTAATGCTGCTGTCCCTGAGCTAACAGTCGAGTGCACGACACAGGGACAGGCAATTAGAATGTTGTGCAACAGCAGATAAGACCAGCTGACAAAGCACCTGTAGCAGGGACCTGATGTTGAGAAGGAGGCTGAGAGACGGGGCGACGCTGGCTGCAGAGGGTGCAGCTGCGGGTGCAGGTGTTACAAGTAAACAACCCTCAAGCTGAAACTAACTAGAGGGGCTGATAAGCACAGGTGTCAACTGGCTTCACTCAGCAGACTTGTCAACTGTCTCTGCCGCCTTAAATGGACTTTAGCTAATGATTTCATCATTTACATTATGGTTTTAAGATTTCGTCATCCTTGAATCACCATGAGAGTTCTGAGACAACCATATAAAGGATGAAAATGGGAGGGAACCTAATTCTAGGAATTACTACTCACGTTCTTAGTGAAAGCCAACTGAGCCTTGAATATTCCACCACCACCTCCAATTAATAAGACTTCAGAAAGGCCAAAAGCCACATCCTCTCTGTGCTATTCTGTTTTAGCCAACCCCTCTCTTACTCTTGAGAGAGTGTACTTTCGCTTTCAATCTTTGAACAAAATTGATTTTAATCTTTGAATAAAAAAGCTGCTTGCCTGGGTTGCAGGGGGGCACCCTGAAATTTTTTTCCCAGACAATCACTGAGAACTTAGAAAAACTTCTACTTGGAGGTCATGAACAGTAAGACGTCCAGAGTGGTTCCAGGAGGGTGCGACCTCTGAGCTGAAGTCTGAAGCAGTGAGGCTGAGTTAGAAAGGAGACAAGGGCATGGGCAAAATTCTTTCCCTGCCTAAGGGGCAGCAAGTGCTGGGACCTGGAGATGATGGAGTGCTGCGGGCTTGGGGGACTAGAACAGAACCATCAGGACCACCTGACTGCGGGTGGGAGGTGAAAGCGGGTAAAATGGGGCTGGATGCTATCAGGAGCCAGGTCATTGAAACTCCAATAAGGTTCGCACTGTATCCTGAAGACTGTTTAAATAGGAATAGTATGATTGAGTTTTTATCTTCTCTCCTGGGGATCTGTGTGCCTGGGTGACAACACTCACCCACTCTGGCACTCTTGTTTATACATGGGTCTATCTCCTCAACCAGAGTGGGACCTCCCATAACAAGGCTGTGTCTCAAGATTGTTCATCAACTGGACACACACCAATAAGAAATTGAACAGAGAAGTTTGTTTAGTAAAGTAAAGGTTTTTTTAATAGGGCCTCTCTCATTTTATCTATGTAGCTATTGAGAAAATTCTCACGGACCATAAAATAGATTACATTGCCAAACAAAATTTGGTATTAGGAAATAGCGGCAGAGCTACCCGAGGAAAGAATGTCATTTAATCTAATCCACTGTCTTCTCTGGGGGAGAAGAATCACACTTGAAAGTCCACAGCAAACCATGTACAATCATCATCGTACAGCTGACCCCAAACAATGCCACTCCCATCCTGCAAAATCAATTCAATCTCTCCTCCTGTCTCTGGCCCAGTAGGAAGTAAACCAGACAAACAATTGAGATTTGTTACAATACTTCTTAGCATTTATATGGTTCTTTCTGGTTTCACTGAACTTTATAGGTGTTAGTTAATTACTTCATCACCAAGGCCATTGTGAGGTGTGGAATCAAACATAGTTATCCCCATTTTTCGGATAAATAAATTAAAAATGCAATGGGTAGCTTGCTGCAGATTGGTCTGCCAGTCCGCAGAAACTCGGATTGACTCCCAGACGGCCAGCACACAGGTCATTAGCCCAAATTGCCTCAAGATGCAACCAGCAGAGAAAGGGCTCCGGGTCACATAGGGAAAGGAAACGCAGTAGCCGGAATCCTTCCCCGGTTTCTCAGTTTCCCTCTGAGCACAGAAACAATTTCATGGATCCTTGAGACAATGTATCAACGCTGGAGCCGGATTTGTGCCCGAGTAGCCAGTTCCCCAAGTATAAACGAACGTCTTTCTGCAGGCGCCCTCATTTCTCAAGGATACTGGGGCACAATTTGCCACATGCTTGCTTCTGAGCCCTAAATGGCTTGGAACCTTGGCCCTTGCTAACTAAGGGTCTTGCACTGGGGATCATTTCTCTAACCCAGAGGGACTTCTGGGGATTAGAAACTAAGAGCGGTGCATTCTCTCCTTTCGGGTGATTTGTTAACTGTGAGAAGGGACGCTAAGAAAGTGGTGGGGAGGAAAACCCGGCCGGCTGAAAGGGGAGGTCTGGAGCCCATAGAAATGTGGGTGTGAGGTAACCTAGGTAACCAATAACCAATAAAAAGAGACAACAATTGACCAATGCAAAAGGGCAACACTGCCAGGAGGGGCAGAGAGGCCAATGAGAGACTCGCAGCCAATTTCCGATGGAGAAGCCGGTTATACCTCCATGGGGCCCCTGCATTCCTGCCTCTGACCCCTCCTCTCTGTCATGAGAGGGACCCACTTCCAACCCTCTTTGGAAGTGCTCTAAACTGTCTCTTTGTTCTCAGATAAAATCTCTCTTTGTTATACTGAAGTTCTCGCAGGTTACTTGGCTCACTATTCACACTGCTCCAGTCTTACTTCCAATTTCTATTCATTTTTTACTTTCAATTACCGCAGTGCCTCAGTTGAACTTTCTAGCTCAGCCCGGTAATTGAACCAGGTCAACTGGGTTCAGGGAACCGGGGCCCCGACCCCCAACAAACTGGGAATAGCTTGCTGGGTGATGTGGCCGTGTTTGTTTCATAGTGGGCTGTAGAAGAAAGGTTTAGTCTCAGCTCGGTGTACTGGAAAGCCTGGGGTAACGAGTTGGATAAGTCGGTATAGATCATACACACAGCTGCAGCTTTCAAACGTGTGAACAACAACCGGGAGTCAACAGTCACTCCCAAATGGTCAGTTGCAGAAAGATATGCATTATATGTGATAGGCAAGCTGAGAATCTTTGCTGCATTTCGCCCCTTTAAGCCCTGGAGCGTGGCCCATTTAAGTTTAGAGAATCCTCAGAGTTGTCGCCGGGCACTTCCCCTGGTGTCCTGGAGCACCAGTGATTGGATACTGAACATTTTCTATCCATTGGGTAACGGGAGTCATCAGAAAATCCCCAGAAATTCATTCGACCCCTTTAATTATTCTGGGTAGCAAACTATTAAAAGACTTCTCCTGAAGTATTTGTTTTTCTTTTTGTGAGATTTCCTAATATAGAAATACTTTTAAATTAGAAACACCATCTCAGAATCTCCCCCCACCCCCAACACCTTCAGTTCCATTTTTTTTTCCTTAAGCCCCTCTTGCCTCAGATTTGGAGAGAAGAAAATGTCAGAGGCAGGAAGAGGCTGATAAAAGTCAGAGCCTTGAAGGGAACAGCATTGAAACACGCTGGAAAAGGAATGAAAAGCCCCTGCCTTCCTGGGCGGGATGGGGAGCTTCAGATGCCGACCATTACCGAGCATTTGGAGGTTTTACACACATTTCCCTATTTAATAATTACACCAATCATTCAACAAGGATTAGAAGGTAAAATATAACATTTGACTCTTTTCAAAATCAACTTGACTTCCATAAATTAAAAAGATGCAACTCTCAGGCTAAAACACATAGAATTTTAACATCAGAAAAAACCTTAGAAATCAGGGAACCCAATCTTTCTCGCTTCAAAGATGGAGAAACTGAGGTTTAGAAAGGTCATACTATTGGTGAAATACTAAGATCACTTTTTCTGACTCCCAGGCCAGGGAATGGAGTGGGTGCAACAATGGACATGGATTCAGAACTCCGAATACTAAGCTGGTTATTTCTGCTGTTTTCCAGAGCTGGGTGGGGAATACTGCCACCTGGCAGAGCTGTCTCTGTGCAGGAAGGAATTGGCCATGTGCTTGCTGAGGTCTCTTGCGGCTCTGAAGACATTAATGCATAATCTCTCTACCAGCCCCCACCGCCTCTGATAACAGCAATAATTATGCATAAAACTGGGGAAAAAAAGGTGCATGATGCACAAGTTTTTATTTGCTCCACCCCCACCAACGTTTTTAAATTCCTATTAGCAACAAAAAGACTATGTAAAAAAAATCTTCATAAAACATGTTATTCTAGAAGATAAAACTGCAGAATTCTCATAAAATAAAAACTACCTGGTCATATATCTTTGATGGAAAGCACACGTAAACTAAAAAGTTTTAGAGTTTGGGAAACTTCTGATTTGGGGCTTTAAAAATAAATACCAAGAACTTCTGCTGAAGCAGGAAACTCTGGTTCTGAATGAAACAGACACTGAAGCCGTCTTCCCAGGTAGTACGATCAGGTCTTTTTGAGAAAGTTGCAGGGCTGTTTCGGATCAGCAGAGGAAGGCTGGCACGTCTCAGCCCCTCGTGGTGGTGCTGTCCTGGCCCACCCCATCCGTCCAGGTTGCTCTGAGCTTGCAGTGGTGGCTTCTCACCTTGCAACAGGGATGCTGGTGGGGCTGAAGACAGAAGCAAAAGTCTGAACCTTGACAAAGTGCTTGCCCCTACCAACAACCCCACCTACAGAACGGAGTGATGATACGAGGTTGTTTATTTCCAGTTGCTCTCCTATTTCAGACGTTTGTAAAGTCTGCACCTACATCCTTATCACCAGTGACTTCAAAAATCCCCCGTATACACTTGCCACTATACCAAATGAACAATTTAAACTCAAAGGCTACACTGAATAAACCACAAGATTAGTGGTTAAAATTCCCTGACTTAGAAATCTTAGAATTTTTTTCAAAAGGCCTATTTGTTATTAGAGAGATGTGGGACCATTATTACCACATCAGAAAGGTTGGTTTGTCGGTGAACGTATATGTGTTTTTTTATGTTGAGAGTCTTGTGTTTTTTGATCATTTTTACTGTGAAATATTTCAGGCAGTTTTAAATGGTGGCACTAAAAATAAAGTAGTGGGCACTGAACAGATGGATTGAATTAAGAACAAGTTTAATGCCAAGTTCAGTCATGTCTGAATGTTGAAAAGAGGTATTCATTTAAAGGCTTGTTATTACACTGTAGGAAAAAAATGTAATGTTTTCTTCTGTCTTTCCTTTTTGACAACAAAACCCATTTAAGTAACTGTGATATACACATTCTAAAAGATTCTGAAAAATATAAAATAAAATCACTTTATAAACAAATAGGGAGTTGCAAAGAAATTTAAATAGAGAATAAGTTGGTGTTAGAAAAAATGAGCAATTTTATTAAGTTTAGAATCTAATAAAATAATATAAAGGCTAGTTTTTGACACCTAAATGATAATTTTCAGGGGGCAAATTATTTTTTGTCTTTTTTTATTAAATAATAACTATGTACATTAATGCAATTCTGGGGTACAGTGTTGTGTTTTCATATACAATTTGAAATATTTTCATCAAACTGGTTAACATAGCCTACATGTCATTTTCTTAGTTAATGTGTCAAGACAGTATAGAAGTGTTCCCTTTTCTCCACATCCACGCCAGCATCTCTGGTTTTGGGATTTTTGTGATTTTAATGACCCATACATCTACTTTCTGAAGAAACTGTGTTGAAGGCAAAATGACATATCTAAGCATTAAATAATTATTATAAAATAGAAGTTTGAGTTAATTATAAATGAATCAGACTTAGGTTTAGATTCTCTTTTAAAGTATATATGTATATATAATTTTATAAATTAAAAGAATTATTATATTAAGAAAAACCTGAAATATTTGAGTAGTAGTTCAGGCTGTTTGACAAACTTAGAATCAACTGGACAAACTAAAAATTAATGCATGCATTGAAAAGCAGAAGAGGCTTTGCTATAATCATTTGCACAGGAGGACTAAGGGTGATCTATGAGAAACATGTACTTCTCTTGAATCAGAAGATCTGGGTTCTGATAGTAATTATCTGTTCAAGGTACAGTCTCTTATGTCCTCACCTCTGTTATCCAGACACCTGGTAGAATAGATGATATTTTGGTCTCTATCAGATGGACATTTCTGAACTACTACTGGACATATGAAACAGTATGTAAAACATGTAAAACAAGACTACTGCTAACAGGTATATATTGTGTGTTTGTCAGCAACATCATGGTCTTTTCAAGCCTAGAAACCATTTAGTTATGTACCTAACCGTGCTTAGTGCAGTGGTGGTCAACAAACAGCAAATTGATGAACTGTTACTTAATGAATAACTGTATCTTCCTCAAAATCAAGAGATGAGTGGGTAAGTTCAAAATTCAAGTTCAAAAATTCAAATTTTTGAATTTGAAATGACTCCCATGGGCATTGTTTATGGAGCTGGGAATTATTTACATAGGTATAGATGAAGTAACTGGGTGGGGACCACCAGCCTTCTAAAAGACACCCGTGCCGTCCTAGTTGTCTTGCTTGTGTTAGATCATCAGGGGTTGACCCTGTGCTGTCCCAAAAAGAGCTTTATAGCCAGAGCTCGATTCATTCCCCACTCAGACTAGAAGAGAAGTGAATCTTCCTCATGCCTCTTCTCACATCATTACACGAGGCTCTCTTACCCCAGAGGGGACTGTGTGCTCGTGAGTCTAGAAAATCTTGTCAAGACTTCACTGGACCAGCCAACACGGTCCTTAAGCATAGCTGGCTGCTTATGAAGCCATCATCTACAAACTCTCAGTGACAGAGTTGGAAACTTTGCAAGCTCATGCCATCAAAAGCAGAATCTTTCACTAACTTCTAATTTTGAGTTCATCTGATCCCTTTTTAAGATTATCGTGTGACTTTGGCAGAAAGGAGAGAAAGAGTTTCTGCTTCAGACAAAATTTGCCATATAACAAGCTACTTCCTTCTTTACTGGTACCTTCCGTGCCATCAGCACCCAGGCCTGGGATTTCAGCGCTTGCTACCTCAAGCTTCTAACCCTACATCCTGACTCAGCTTATGCTCAGGGCCTCATGTGTTAACCTGAGCTCTTTATTCAAGAATCAAACACTGACTCCTGCTTCTCTTGATTCCAAGACCACCCACTGCCCAGCAATGCTCCAGAAATATGTCCTGATTTTTACATCAGGACAGATACATCACTGCACATAAATTACAGCAAGATTTAAAAAAAAAAAAACTAGCTCACACAGATATAAAGTTTTTTAAATAAACATTTCATAGAAATTTAAAATTATTAAAAATAAAACTGTCCCCTGATAAGTTAGATACTTAATTTTTAAACATATTGGGAATCACCATTTTTCAAAGTTTCTCATTGATTGACTTCACAATAAGTATTATCAAAATCTTGGATGTATAAATCATATTTATGCTAATAAATTGCTGCTCTGGTTTATATACAGGTTCACATAAATTTGCAAATAACTTTCCACTGTAAAACAAACAGAAGTTGGATAAAGTCGGGCCAAGCTATTTCATTGCTTCAAAGATCCCACGTTGAAGGACTCCTGACTCCTGTAATGTCTCACCACTGGTTCTGGTTCTGTCCTTAGGGAAAATATAGACCATTGTATAGAAATAAACTCTTTCTACATAAAAGCTCTTTAAATATTTCCTGCCATTTCTATACTGGCACAGTAGTAAAATTTTAGGTAAAGAGGAAAACTAGTCAACAAGTGAGAGGGTGCAAGCTTCCTCTATAATGAGGGAAGGGCAGAAATATTAGAAGTGGAACCAATTTCAATGCCTCACATACATTGCTTGGAGTGTCAAAATACTTGGACATCGCAAGTGTCCAAGGATATGAGGTTGTTTCAGTAAGCGACAGTCAGGTTATACAGTGGGGTATCGGGGATCGTTAGAAATGAGAAAGTGGAAGGTAACGTCATGGAAAGGTAGTCACAGTGTTCAGATGAATAAAAATGAAATCGGGTTGTATAAAGGTATACTTTTTTTTTTTTTTGAGACAGAGCCTCAAGCTATCCCCCTGGGCAGAGTGCCATGGCATCACAGCTCATAGTAACCTCCAACTCCTGGACTCAAGCGAGTCTCCTGCCTCCGCCTCCCAAGTAACTAGGACCACAGGCACCTGCCACAATGCCTGGCCATTTTTTGGTTGCAGCCATCATTGTTGTTTGGCGGGCCCAGGCTGGGGATTTGAACCCGCCACCTTAGGTGTACGTGGCTGGCGCCTTAGC
>CAUYQV010105755.1:0-22634 GCA_963574575.1 Galagoides demidoff | reverse complement strand
AAAAAAAAAAAATAAGAATACAGGGGGCTAGGTGCCCATTGCTCAGTGAGTAGGGCACCGGCCACATACACCCAGGCTGGCAGGTGGGAGCCTGGCCCAGCCCTGCTAAACAATAATGACAATTGCAAAAAAAGCCGGGTGCTGGCTCGGCGCCTGTGGCTCAAGTGGCTAAGGCGCCAGCCATGTACACCTAAGGTGGTGGGTTCGAATCCAGCCCGGCCCACCTAACAACAATGACAGCTGCAACCAAAAAATAGCTAGGCATTGTGGCGGGTGCCTGTGGTCCCAGCTACTTGGGAGGCTGAGGCAGGAGACTCGCCTTAGCCCAGGAGTTGGAGGTTCCTGTGAACTGTGATGCCATGGCACTCTACCCAGGGGGACAGCTTGAGGCTCTGTCTCAAAAAAAAAAAAAAACTAGGTGTTGTGTCAGACGCCTGTAGTCCCAGCTACTTGGGAGGCTCATGACTCTGTCTCAAAAGAAAAGATAGGGCCAGGTGTGGTGACTCATGCCTGTAATCCTAGCATTCTGGGAGGCTGAGGCAGGTGGACTGCTTGAACTCAGGAGTTTGAGACCAGCCTGAGCAAGAGCAAGACCTACCCCCCATCTCTATTAAAAATAGAAAAAACTGGCTTGGCACCTGTGGCTCAAGTGGCTAAGGCACCAGCCACATACACCTAAGGTGGCGGGTTCGAATTCAGCCTGGGCCCGCCAAACAACAATGATGGCTGCAGCCAAAAAAATAGCTGGGTGTTGTGGTGGGCGCCTGTGGTCCCAGCTACTTGGGAGGCTGAGGCAGGAGGCTCGCTTGAACCCAGGAGTTGGAGGTTGTGAGCTGTGATGCCACAGCACTCTACCCAGGGTGACAGCTTGAGGCTCTGTCTCAAAAATAAATAAATAAATAAAACTAGCCAGAGTTAGTGGCGATGCCATTACAGCTACTGGGGAGGCTGAGGCATTAGGTTTACCCAAACCCAGGAGTTTGAGGTTCCTGAGAGCTATGATGACATCATGGAACCTTACCTAAGGCAACAGAATAAGTCTTTTATCTCAAATGACAAATATGAAGATTCTTGGGAAAATATTTGGAAATAGTCACATCAAGGGAATGGAAGTAGGGGCTAGGGATAGGTGGGGTAAGGAACTGCTATATTTGTAATAAATTCACAAGTAAGTAAAAATCCGAGATGTTGGTCGTAGGAATTTGATTAGAAAACAAAGTGATTACTATCCGAGGTGGGTGGATGGCCTGAGTTCACCAGCTCCAGACCAGACTTAGCTAGAGTGAGACCCCATCTCTAAAAATACTCAGGCGTTGTGGTAGGCCCCGGTAGTCCCAGCCACTTGGGAAGTTGAGGCAAAAGAATAGTTTGAGCCCAAGAATTTGATGTTGCTGTCAGCTATGATGCCAGGGCACTCTATCTACCTGGGGCAAAAAAGGGAGACTCTGTCTCAAAAGAAAACATAAGAGGGTGGCACCTGTGGCTCAAAGGAGTAGGGTGCCAGCACCATATGCCAGAGGTGGTGGGTTCAAACTCAGCCCCAGCCAAAAAACTGCAAAAAAAAAAAAAGTGAAATTTTAGGGCATTGACTGTGGCTCAAGGAGTAGGGCGCTGGCTCCACATACCGGAGGTGGCAGGCTCAAACCCAACCCCAGCCAAAAACTAAAAAAAGAAGATAAAGTGGACAAAGATTTTTGTCTCAGGAAGTTTATATTCTGAATTAAATATTTAGGCTAGGTGCAGTGGCTCAATGCCTGTAAGCCTGAGCTCACAGGTTCAAGACCTGCTTGAGGCAGAGCCTTGTCTCTAAAAATGTTGGGTGTTGTGGGGGGGTGCCTGGAGTTCCCAGCTACTTGGGTGGCTGAGACCAGAGAATGGCTTGAGTCCAAGAGTTTGAGGTTCCTGTAAGCTATGGCCCCATACCAAGGACAACAGAGTGAGACTATCTCAAAAAGAAAAAAAAAATTTAAAATCTTCCACGTGTGTAATAACTTAAAAATAGTAAGCCCCAGCCTGAGCAAAAGTGAGACCCAGTATCTACTAAAAATGAAAAACTGAGGCAGGAGGACTGTCTGAGCCTAGGAGTTTGAGAGTTTGAGGTTGCTGTGAGCTATGACACCACGACACTCTACCAAGGTGACAGGGTGAGACTTCATCTCCAAAAAAAAAAAGCTCGATACTTGTGGCTCAAGTGGCTAAGGTGCCAGCCACATACACCTAAGGTGGTAGGTTCGAATCCAGCCTGGGCCCGCCAAACAACAATTAGGGCTGCAACCAAAAAAGAGCTGGGCGTTGTGGCAGGCACCTTTGGTCCCAGCTACTTGGGATGCGGAGGCAGGAGACTCACTTGAGCCCAGGAGTTGGAGGATGCTGTGAGCTGTGATGCCATGGCACTCTACCCAGGGGGACAGCTTGAGGCTCTGTCTCAAAAAAAAAAAAAAAAAGCAAAGAGCAGTGACTAGCAAGTGCTACAAAACAGCTACCAGTTACAACTGCCACGTTGGAGAATTTACTGAATGCCAGGCATGGGGCCAAATGCAAGTGCTTTCCCATCTTATTTTTTCCTCACCACCCAATGCGGCAAGCACTGTGATTATCCATGTTGGGCGTAGAGGTTAAATAATTAGCAAGAAGTGGGGCTGAGAGTATGCTCCATTTATTCTGAGTCTATAGCCAAAGCACCTAACTACTACACTATTGCAGTAACAGGATAAAGCTGGAAATTTGCCAACTCATGACTGGACCCCAGGTTTTCAGATTGATTAATTCTTGGTTTGGGAGCACAATATACTGAATTTAGGGTGTACATATTGGTAAAGAAGGACTTCAGGGGCCCACTAAGCCCAGAGGAATCTTAAGGGGCCCCCCAAGCACTTGGAGTGAGCTTCGCTGTCAGATACTTATCGCTATGTGCAGAAGTTTCCCATTCTGAGCACCAAAGTGAGGCTGAGGCCTGGGGAAACTAGGAGACTAAGCATGCATGGGCTAGGTGGTTCACGCCTGTAAGCCTAGCACTTTGGGAGGATGAGGTGGGTGGATTGTTTGAGCTCACAGGTTCGAGGCCAGCCTGAACCAGAGCAACCCCCCCCCCCCCGGTTGTCGTAAAATACCCGGGCATTGGTGTGGGCAACTATAGTCCAACCAGTTGGGAGGCTGAGGCAAGAGAATCGCTGGAGCCCCAGAGTTTGAAGTTGCTGTGAGCTATGACAGGACAGCACCCTACCAAGGGCGACAAAATGAAACTGTCTCCAAAATAATAATAGTAATACTACTCAGTTTTATCTAGTCCATCCTGTTTATGATGGCCTGCTGTGGGGAGGTCACTGCTGGCACCAGTTTGCACTCGTAGTTTGGAGTAAGATAATGGGACTCAAGCAAATAGACCGTGGGGATTTATTAGTGGTCAGGTGCCAGGGTTCCCTTAATTTAGAACTTAATTTTAACCCGCTCTGGGGCCATATATGGGAATAGAGGAAGAATTCCATTCCAGCTCCAACAAAAGCCCTGTTTTGTGGACTGAGCAATGCGCAGCGGAAGGATGGCTGGAGCAGAGTAGTGACTTGCCCCAGGTCACAGAGAAAGTAGTGGAACTGGATTGTCTTGTCTCCCAAAGAGGTCCTTTCACTTTTTTTGGTAAGTGCTCATGTTTGCAACGTATTCCAAGCATATATTAATTTTGTAAGTTGATATACATAAATACATGTTGGGGTATTGCTTGTTTTTTAAATACATACAATCAGAAATAAACCCGAGGGCTCCCGGTACCAAATAGCCCACGGACCCAGCCGGCGCCTGCCCCACCCCCTGCGCGCCGGAAGCTCCGAGCCCTGCGGGTCGCCTTATAAACCCAGAGCCCAGCGTCGCGGCCCGCCCCTCACGGTTGAGTTTCGGAGCGTGCGCAAAGGCCGTCGGACGCGCATGCTCCGTGACGGTCTCCGCAGCTAGGACTGGCTCCCGCGCGGGCCTTTGAGGCCCGCGACGTCCCACCTGGGTACGCGGGCATGGCGGCCAGCCTGTGGATGGGCGACGTGAGTGAGGCGGCCGCCGGGGGTCTGAGGGAGGAGGAGGAATCTCGGTTTCGCGAGGGAGCGAGGAGGACTTCGGATCCCAAAAGGGTGGACGTGAACGGGATATTTGGGGAGATACAAAAGCGGGTCCCAGCTTCTGAGGGAAAGGGCAGAGTCAGCGGGGGAGGGGTCCTGGGGTCCCCACCGGGGTTCCTGGGAGAGAGGGAGGTGTTTGGAGGAATAGAGTGAGGAGCGCCCCGAGGATTGGGGGGAACTGTGGTTGGTTCTAGGACAGAAGGATGGGGTTCCTAATTCCAAGGGGGAGGCTCCCTAAAGGAATTTGAAGAGAAGGAGCTGGGAGTCCAGACCATTGTGCAGAAGGAAAGCTCTGCTGAGAGGGAGGGGCTCTGGCTTGAGTCGTTCTTTGTTTTTTGAGACAGAGTCTTACTGTCACCCTTGGTAGAGAGACCTGGCGCCACCATAGCTCACGGCAACCTCAAACTCTTGGGCTCAAAGGATCCTCCTCCTGCCTCAGCCTCCCGAGTAGCTGGGACTACAGGCGCCCATCACAACGCCCGGCTAGTTTTTTCTATTTTTTAGTAGAAATGATGTCTTGCTCTTCTTCAGAGCTGGTCTCGAACTTCTGAGCTCAAGCAGTCCTCCCGCCTTGGCCTCCCAGGGTGCTAGGATTACAGGACTGAGCCATTGTGCCCGCCCTGAATTACTCTCTCGTTTTTTGTCTTTCCCAAGACAAAGTTAGGTTTGCAGAGCAAGATACATTGATCACAGACAACAAATGGTCCCTTGGTCACACCAAAAAGGCCCATTCTCTCTTGTTTTTAAGCAGCTAGAACCCTACATGGACGAGAACTTCATCTCCAGAGCCTTTGCCACCATGGGGGAAACAGTGATGAGTGTCAAAATCATCAGAAACCGCCTCACTGGGTATGTCTTTTATGTCAGTTCTGTCCTATAATTTTTCTTCAGCTGTTAAGAAGGAAAATGTAAAATTCCGAGAGTAGGAGTTCCTCACCATCCGCTGATAGTTGTAATTATAATGTTATAAAAGCTAACATTTTGAGGGCTTCGTGAGTGGAATTGTAGTATTTTGTTTAAACGCAGGATCGGAGCCAGACTGGGTTTAAAAGCTATTTCTGCTTAAAGAACTTGAGTAATTTACTTCACCACTCTGTCTCATTCACCTTGACTGTAAAAATGGGCATAATAATAGCACCTGCCTCCTAGAGTTATGGTGAGGATTACATAGTCAATCCACATTCAGCATTAGAACAACTTCTGGCATGCATGCTTAGTAAATATAATCAGGTTATGATCTGCTAGGTAATAAGCACTTTACATTCATTATCTTTTTAAAATCACAAAACCAAAATAGCAGGTGTCAAGTGGTGGGTGCCTGTAGTCCCAGCTAATTTCGAGGCTGAGGCAAGAGAATCGCTTAAGGCCAAGAGTTGAAGGTTGCTATGAGCTCTGACTCCATGGCACTCTATCCAAGGTGACAGCTTGAGACTCTGTCTCAAAAAAATAATAATAAAATAAAATCACAAAACCTTGGAGCTAAGTACTACTATTAGAGAAGCTTAATAACTGTTAAAGTTACACCTCTATGAAATAACAACCGAGGACTTGAATTCAAGTCTGTCTTCAAAGCTCATGAGTGCCCTTAACTCTTAATTCATTCATTTAAAAAATTATTTATAAAGACACTACTATGTGTTACAGTAAAGGTTCCTAGCTGAATCAAGCCAAAGGTAATCCCTCTTTATGGAGTTTACTAGTTTACTTCATTCTACTGAGGGAATAAAATCATAAGTAAGTAAAACAGCCGGGCATGGTGGCTCATGCCTGTAATCCTAGTACTCTAGGAGGCCAAAGTGTGTGGATTGCCTGAGCTCACAGGTTAGAGAACAGCCTGAAAGAAACTTTGTCTCTAAAAATAGCCATGCTTAACCAGTTTGATGTAAATATTTCAAATGGTATATAAAACCAGCACATGGTACCTTATGATTGCATTAATGTAACAGCTATGACTTAATACAAAATAAATAAATAAATTTATGAAGGAAAAAAAAAAAAGAGAGAACAGTTTAAGAGGCAGAAATAAATTTTCAGCCTGACCTGTCATTGGTGTTCTGGTTAAGGTTGGGCAACCTTTTTAAAAAAAAAAGTTGTATTGAATTTTTATAATTGACTTTTCACTACTTTTCTAAAATAGTAAACACTGACCACGTGAAATGATGTAGACATGACTTGCACCATAGACATCGCTTAATATGTGCACCTGTGTTCAGCATAAAAGGGCTTTGTAAGTGATCTTTTTAAGTTATAAGAATACTTGATTTGCTTGTATTTTTTTTTTTTTTGAAACAGAGTCTTACTCTGTTGTGCAAGCTAGAGTACCATGGCATCAGCATAGCTCCTCAGACTCTTGGGCTCAAGTGATCCTCCTGCCTCAGCCTCCTGGGTAGCTGGGATCACAGGCTCATGCCACTATGGCCTGGCTAGTTTTTCTATTTTTAGTAGAGATGGGGATCTCATTCTTGTTTAGGCTGGTCTTGAGCTCCAGAGATCCTCCTACCTTGACCTCCCATAGTGCTAGGATTGCAGGTATGAGTTGTGGCACCTGGTGGATGTGATCATAAGATCATATCATTTAGCAAGCATATTTGTTTATTTTTATTTTATTTTATTTTATTCTTTTTGAGACAGAGTCTTACTTTGTCACCATCAGTAGAGTGCTGTGGCGTCACAGCTCACAACAACCTCAAACTCTTGGGCTTAAGCAATTCTCTTGCCTTAGCCTCCCAGCAGCTGGGACTATAGGCGCCTACGACAACCCCTGGCTGTTTTTTTGTTCTTGCTGTGATTGTTGTTTAGCAGGCCCTGGCTGAGTTTGAATCCACCAGCCCCTATGCTTGTGGCCAGTACCCTAATCACTGGGCAATGGGCACCTAGCCTGTTTATTGAGAAAGCCTTTTTTTTTTTTGAGACAGAGCCTCAAGCTGTTTCCCTGTGTAGAGTGCTGTGGCATCACAGCTCAGAGCAACCCCCAACTCCTGGGCTCAAGCGAGTCTCCTGCCTCCGCCTCCCAAGTAGCTGGGACCACAGGCACCTGCCACAACACCTGGCTATTTTTTGTTTGCAGTCGTCAATGTTGTTTGGCGGGCCCAGGCTAGATTCGAACCTGCCACCTTAGGTGTATGTGGCTGGCGCCTTAGACACCTGAGCCACAGGTGCCAAGCCAGCCTTTTTTTTTTTAAACTAAATATTTAAAGTCTGAAGGTGATTCAAAGCAGCCTGTTGTGAGAATAAAAAGGGGGGGGGGGAGATGAAGACCAAATAATCCACCAAAGCCAAGTTAAAAATAACACCCACAGAGCGAAGGCCATGGGGAGGAGTTATAGATGATGGTGTGTAAAATAAATATTTAAAACTTGTTTCTGAATAGCAATACTTTTTTTTTTTTTTGAGACAGAGTCACCCTGGGTAGAGTGCTATGGAGTCATAGTTCACAACAACCTCCAACTCTTGGGCTCAAGCGATCCTCTTGCCTTAGTTTTTTTAGTTTTAGTATAGACAGGGTCTTGCTTTTTGCTCAGGCTGGTCTTGAACTCGTGAGCTCAAGTAATCCACCCACCTTGGCCTCCCAGAATGCTAGAATTACAGGTGTGAGCCACGTCATCTGGCCAAAATGACGATACTTTCAGATTGTCTTTGTATATGCATTTAAGACAGAAAGATTCCAATAATGTGTAGAAGCGCTTTCTAGGTAAGCACATGTGATCTCAATTTAGGGACATTCCTAAGATTTTAATTATTGGGTTTGTACCAGATTTCAAGAGATTCAAATGAACAAATTTGATTACATTCTAGGAATTCTCTAAGCTCCCCAGCAAATTTTTTATCATCCATCGTGATCCTGTAAAATAAAACATGCATTAGAAGAAAAAGAGAGGGAGAAGCCTGTAATTTTACAAGCTTTAGGGGACATAGATTGGGCACCTGCGTTATTATGTATCTTACTATGGAATTTCACCCCTTGAAGTGATTCTGATTACAGGTAGAGTGTGGTAGAGTTGTCTACCCTGTGATTATTCTATAGCATGTATGAAACTTAAAATGAAAAACCAAATGAATAATTTAAAAACAAAATTAGGCTCTGCGCCTGTAGCTCAGTGCCTGGGGTGCCAGCCACATACACCGGAGCCAGTGGATTTGAATTCAGTCCAGGCCCACCAAACAACAATGACAACTACAACCAAAAAAAAATAGCTGGGCATTATGGCAGGTAGTCCCAGCTACTTGGGAGACCCAGGCAAGAGGATCTAGTAAGCCCAACATTTGAGGTTGCTGTTAGCTGTGATGCGACAGCACTCTACCAAGGGTGACTTAATGAGACTCAAAAACCACAAAATTAATTTGATTAATTATTAAATTCAGACCATTTACTTAAAATTATAAAATATTATTGAAATTTATTTATATATATTTACTGAAAGATTACTACAGGGCAGGCATTTGCTAGATAGCAAAGATAGGCAAAAGAAGGCATAAGCCCTGCGTGAGGAGTATTCTGTTTAGACTATAATCACACGTCAGCAAGTATTTTTCATTTTCCTATCACTGAAGTACGAAAACATTTAGACTCCCAGAAAATTTTGTGGAAGTCCTTTGGCAGAGATCTTTTTTATTTCCCTAAGCTCATATTAAAGTATAACCTTTTTTTTTTTTTTAAGACAGTCTCACTAGGTCACCCTTGGTAGAGAGCTGTGATGTTACAGCTCACAGCAATCTCCAACTCTTGGGCTTAAGCAATTCTTTTGCCTCAGCCTCCCGTACAGGCACCTGCCATGCTGGCTGGTTATTTTTTGGTTGCAGTTTGGCCAGGGTGGGCTTCAAACCCGCCACTTGGTATATGGGGCTGGTGCCCTACTCAGTGAGCCACAGGTGCTGCCCTATTAATAGTGAGTTCTAAAAGCTTTAATATCAATTCACACAAAGTAGTCTCTGTATTGGTCTTATTATTTATTATTTATTTTTTATTTTTTGAGACAGTCTTACTATGTTGCCCTCGGTAGAGTGCCATAGCATCACAGCTCACAGCAACCTCAAACTCTTGGGCTTAAGCGATTCTGTTGTCTCAGCCTCCTGTGTAGCTGGGACTACAGGTGCCTACCACAACGCCCAGCTATTTTTTTGTTTTTAGCAGGCTGGGGCTGAGTTCGAACCCAGCAGCCCTGGTGCTTGTGGCCTGTGCCCTCCCCACTGAGCTACGGGTGCTGCCATGTTGGAAATCTTAATTAAGATAAAATATCATCTTCCTAAAACTCTGGGGTTTCTTTTTACTTTGTTATACAGAATTCTATTTGCATTTTCTTCCCCACAAAAAAGAGTCTGTCGTTATTGTTGCTAAAGGTAGAGAGAAGCATGAGCTGAAACCAGCCTAACCACTTCAGGTTGAACTGTTGCAGGAAGAAAAAACACTGATTTATAAAGTACCAACTGTAAGCTATGCCTCGTGTGAGTTACTTTTATTTTTGCAGGTTTTTTTTTTTGGCCGAGGCTGGGTTCGAACCCACCACCTTTGGCATATGGGACCCCTTCTGGCATATGGGACTGGCGCCCTACTCCTTTGAGCCACAGGTGCTGCCCTAGTTTTTTTTTTTTTTTGAGGCAGAGCCTCAAGCTGTCCCCCTGGGTAGAGTGCTATAGCATCATAGCTCACAGCAACCTCCAACTCCTGGGCTCAAGTGAGTCTCCTGCCTCAGCCTCTCAAGTAGCTGGGACCACAGGCATCTGCCATAATGCCCTGCTATGTTTTTGTTGCAGCCATAGTTGTTTTGGGGGGCCCGGGCTGGATTTGAACCTGCCACCTTAGGTGTATGTGGCTAGCACCTTAGCCACTTGCGCCACAGGCGCCAAGCCTAGTTATTTTTTATATACTATTTAATCACCATGTGGTTCTATGAGGTAGGTGTCTTCGTACTATTTTTACCTATAAGGAATCCAGGATTCTGAAGGGCGTTCCAGAGTTCTTATTCTTTGCACTATGAGGCTGTAAAGCATTCAGGACAGTGGCTGCTCGGCACATAGTAAGCTTTGTAAGGATTCCTCTTCTGTCATCTGGGGTGTGAGTAAAGATTATTCTATACTGCATTAAACCCTAGAGGGAATCAAGAAACAAATACATTTCGAGTGAATAAAAAGAATCTTTATTCATTCAACAAGAGTGTGGGGTGATTGTGATGAGGGGCACACAAATGAACAAATTCCTTACATGTGAAGAAGACAAAAATTATAAAATGTATGTGGTGGGTGTGTGGGTGATCACTGTATAATTTTTTCAACTGTAGTATATGTTAGAAAAATTGCCTAATAAAATTTACAGAAAATTAGAAAAAGAATCTTTATTAATACCAGCCATTGTCTATAATAGTTGATATAAGCTGAAAATACAATTATGTTGAATAATTTATTTTTATTAATTTATTTAGAGACAAGAGTCTCACAATGTCACATTGGGTAGAGTGCTGTGGCGTCACAGCTCACAGCAACCTCAAACTCTTGGGGTTAAGCAATTCTCTTGCCTCAGCCTAGGACTAAAGGCCCCTGCCAAAACGCCTGGCTATTTTTTTGTTGCAGTTGTCATTGTTGTTTAGTTGGCCCAGGCTGGGCTCGAACCTGCCAGCCTCGGTTCAGCCTGTAACCACTGTGCTATAGGCACCGAGCCTATGTTGAATAATTTAATAGATAAATTGTCTGATGAGGTACCAAGAAAATTTTGAGAAATATTCATTTTCTTAGAGATGAAGGAAAAGGCAGTAATACTGTGCAGTTCTTCCTTGTCACCTTTGTCAGAGACAAGAGATTGAGTCAGACAGCTGTGCATTTGCTTGGGCTGAGTTAGGTAGCTGTGCATCTAGTCCAGTGTGGCAACTCTGGTATTCGTATGTCGAGTGACTGCTATATCACATTATGTTCCTCTTTTTTTTTTTTTTTTTGAGACAGAGTCTCAAGCTGTCGCCCTGGGTTCTTAGAGTACGGTAGTGTCACAGCTCATAGCAACCTCAAACTCTTGGGCTTAAGCGATTCTCTTGATTCAGTCTCCTAAGTAACTGGGACTACAGGCACCCAACACAACACTTGGCTATTTTTGATTATAGTTGTCATTGTTGTTTGGCAGGCCCGGGATGGATTTGAACCTGCCAGCTCCGGTGTATGTGGCTGTCCCCCTAGCCCCTTGAGCTACAGGCGCCAAGCCACATTATGTTTATCTTATATATAAATACATATTTATTTATTTATTTTGAGACTTTTATTTATTTACTTTTTGTTGTTGTTGTTGCAGTTTGGCCGGGCCAGGTTTGAACCCACCATCGGTATATGGGGCTGGTACCTTACTCATTGAGCCACAGGCGCTGCTGTGCATATACTTATTTATAATATAGTTTTCCTACCTAAATTAAAGCCTTGTGTCAAATGTTATATTGAGAGGCGGTTTGTTATAATATATTCTGTGCTTTGCTAATCATAGAAAAAACAATTATAGACATTTGCTACATAAGAAAAATAATGGTTTCTTGTTTGTTTTTTTTTTTTCCTGCTTTCAGTTCAGTGTTTTCCAGCACCCAACATAACTTGTAAGGATTTCAGTGGCAATGAGACACACTTTACTGGAAACGAAGTTGGTTTTTTCAAGCCCGTATTTTGTCGAAATGTGTAAGTACAGTATTAAAACTTAAATTTTCGTATTACTCACCTAAGTTGTATCTTGATTCCACGAATTAAAGAGACAGTCTATCTTTTTGCTTGGGTCAGAAAGCATGTATTTTAAATGTGCACCTTTTTTAGTAAATGCAATTCACTGATGAACTAGAGCTAAGTCCTTGACTATGTGGGATAATGAAGACTACAAATGGCCAGTTCACGGCAGTTATCATGTGCTACCACGTCAGTTATGGAAACTTCTGTTTTCAAAATCTTGGGAGTCTCTAGAGTATAAATAGGAATTATGTACCTCTTGTATTAGAAAAATGATAATTATTATTTGCATGTTAACGGTGTTTTGAAACTTGGTTTCATTCTTTGTAATAGATATGGATGAGAAACAGAATTTAAAAGTTTTCACTTTGGGATAGTAGGACAAATAGATTTATTAGGAATGTTCTGTGTTTGCAGGATTTTTATTTATTTATTTATTTATTTTGAGACAAGAGTCTTGATTTGTTGCCCAGGCTAGGGGGCAGTGAAATTATCATGGCTCACGGCAGCCTCAGACTCCTGGGATCAAGCCATCCTCCTGCCTTAGTCTCCTGAGTAGTTGAATAGCTGAGACTACAGGCACATGTTGTCATACCTGGCTAATTTTTCTCTTTTATAGAGTTGGGATATTTGCCCTTGCTTGGGCTGGTCTCAAACTCCTGAGCTCAGGCAGTCCTCCTGCCTCAACCTCCCACATTGCTAGGGGGTATAGGCATGAGCCGCCACACCCAGCCTGTTTGAAGGTTTTATTTTTGCAGTTTTTGCCCGGGGACAGGTTTGAACCTGCTACCTCTGGTATATGGGGCCAACGCCCTACTCCTTTGAGCCACAGGCAGCGCCCAAACTCAACCCCTGCAATCTTATCCCAGTTAATGGCAACTCCGTTCTTTTTAGTGGCAGCTGTCATTATTGTTTGGTAGGCCCAGGCTGGATTCTAACTCACCAGCTCAGGTGTATGTAGCTGGTGCCTTAGCTGCCTGAGCCAAGGCACCGAGCCTGAAGGGTTTGTTAAGATTGATTTTTACTTTTTCTATAATAAAACTTAAATTTTATTCTTACACAAATACTGAAAACATTTATATTTACCCGTTTTTATAATTCCTGGCACTATATTTTTATTTTCCTTATTTATTTTTGCGGCAGAGTCTCACTTTGTTGCCCTTGGTAGAATGCCCCGTGGCATCACAGCTCATAGCAACCTCAAACTCTTGGGTTTAAGCGATTCTCTTGCCTCAGCCTCCCAAGTAGCTGGAACTATAAGGCACCCATCACAACACCTGGCTATTTTTTTGAGATGGCATCTCACTCTTGCTCGGGCTGGTCTTGAACCCGTGAGCTCAGGCAGTCCACCCACCTTGATCTCCCAAGTGCTGGGATTACCAGCATGAGCCACTGCACCGGCCTCTGGTGCTATATTTTTATCTTTTTTTTTTGACAAGAGTCTCACTTTGTTGCCTAGGCTAGAGTGTCAGCCTAACTCACAGCAACCTCAAACAACTGGGTTTAAGTGCTCCTTCTGTCTCAGCCTCCCAAGTAGATGGGATGACAGCACCAGCCACAACACCTTGATAATTTTTCTATTTTTTCACTCAGACTAGTCTTGAATTCCTGAGCTCAAGGGTTCCTCCCACCAGAGTGCTAGGATTACAGGTGTGAGCCACTGTGCCCAGCTATATTTTTATTTTATAACCATATACTGTTGTATTCTATTTGATACCTAGTTGCAGTTGTTTCAAGAAATAGCCAGTTTTGCTGTTTCTACAATTTCTGTTAGAATTCTTTTTTTTTTTCCTGAAGTGGAATCTCACTATGTCGCCCTGGGTAGAGTGCAGTGGCTTGACAGCTCCCAGCAACCTCTAACGCTTGGGCTTAAATGATTCTCTTGCCTTAGCCTCCCAAGTAGCTGGGACTATAGGTACCCCACACAACACCTGACTATTTTTTGGTTGCAATTGTTTACCTGGCCTGGGTGGGTTTGAACCCACCACCCTTGGTGTATGTGGCTGGTGCCGTAACCACTGTGCTATGGGTGCTGAGCCTCTGTTAGAATTCTTAAAAAATACTCTTAGAGTCCTTTTCTTTTCTTTTGACCCTACTTCACTGAGTTAATGGGGGAACTTTGATTCTGTTTTGCTGTGTAATCCTAAAGTACTTAATCTTTGGTTCCAAGATTTCTTATTAGTAATGTAAAAATTATTAAAAGGAATTATTTCCTATGTTGTATTTAGATATGGTTTAATCAGTTTTTAAATTTATAGATTGATAGTTCTATCTGAAACTTTACAAACAGCAAATAACATAATAAGTGCTGGTTTAAAATCTTATCAGGTATAATATAACTAAGAAAATCATCTGTTGAGAACAGCTGGCCATTCAGGTTGGACCTTACAGGCTCACGTTACCTCTCCTGGTAACACCACAATGGTCTATTACTTAATTTCCAGGTTGAAATTAAGATAATTCAGAAATTAAGATTCTGAAATTCTTTCAGAATCTCAGAGAAGATTAGGTTTAATGCAACTGAACTATATTAATCATGCTCGTAAGACATATCAATTATGATGAGAAATATCAGATATTCCATGTCAACTGGCCAAGTTATTCAGCTTCTGTAGCAAATCCACAATTCCAAAGTAGGATTTGCTTGATGAACCTTTACATCAAAACAACAGGAGTTATAGAGTGGTGGGTGATTTTAATGGGAAGAGCCACAGAACTAAGATGACCTGTTATATCATTTTCCTCACCAGGATGTTAGGTACACACTTCCCAAAAGGCTAGCTGCTGTTCAGCTACCAAGTAACAACTCAGACAAGTTCTTATTTGTTGGGTGTTCTTTTCCAGTTTACATAGTCTCCTTTTACTGTCAGCATGTTCTTGTTCACATTTTATATAATGTTAATATTGATTAAAAACTCCATGTTAACATTGCAGATATGACCACTCTATAATGTATTCTCCAGAGACTGCAGCCTGGTGGCCGTATCTGAGTAGTTACCAAGCCATCCCCCTCCTCACACCGGCCATGGCTGTTAGCGTTTCACATTCACTTTACAGTCAGTCTGGGTTGGCTCGGAAGTCAAGGGGGGGCGCGGAGAGGGTGACGGTCACCCCTGTGCTGCTTCTTTCATCTTGCAGCTGTGCTGCTTCTAGTTCATAGAGCCCTTTCCGTTTAGCCAACAGATGGAAAAGAGGACAGGGAAGCTTTTGTAGGCGTGTTTTGTGGACCAGACTTGGAAATGGCGTACATCACTTGTGTCTTCAGCCATTGTCCAAAACTCGACTGTGGCCGCACTTATCTGCAGGGCAGGTGATGAAGTGTGGTTTAGCTGTGTATCTGTAAGAAGAACAGAAACGGTTCTGTGAATAACTAGACACTACCACCAGTTTTCAGATTATTCTTTAAGGTGATTTACTTACAAAGGTAATTACTTTTCAAATTTCATGTCCCTTCCCAGCCAAACTTTCTGAAAGAGTTGTTTCTGGAATACCTTAGTGTTACAAAATCTGCTGTCTAAGGCAGTATGGCTTTTGGCCGTGCTGGAATTCACTAGTGATCCTGGTATGTCAGTTGGGTATTTACAGTCTGTATCTTAATCTTTCTACAGCATTTGACTATTCCCTTCTCTTTCTTTCTTTGGCTTGGAATATAAAACATTTTTTCTTGTTTCTTTGATTCCTATTCCTTTGCTGCTGCTTTATTTTTATTTTATTTTATTTTTTTTGAGACAGAACCTCAAGCTGCCCCCCTGGGTAGAGTGCTATGACATCACAGCTCACAGCAACCTCCAACTCCTGGGCTCAAACGAGTCTCTTGCCTCAGCCTCCCAAGTAGCTGGGACCACAGGCACCTGCTACAATGCCTGGCTATTTTTTGGTTGCAGCCAGCATTGTTGTTTGGTGGGCCCAGGTTGGATTCGAACCTGCCACCTTAGGTGTACGTGGCTAGTGCCTTAGCCACTTGAGCCACAGGCACTGAGCCTGCTGCTTCTTTAAATCTTGATATCCATAAATTATACCCTTGGACCTTTTTCTCTTTTTCATTCATGACCCCCTTTGGCTCCTCTCACTGTCTTTTGACATATGTATATTTTGTATATCATCAGCTTATAAATATTATATATGTAAAGTCAGAAACTGAATCTCATCTTTCCCTTCGGGTCACCTCCTCTTTCCCCCCGGGTCACCTCCTCTTTCCCCCCGTGGTGGTACCTGCCCACCCAGCCTCCTAAGCAGCCCGCAGCCATTCTTGGCTTCTCCTTCTCCCTCATTCTCCACATTGAATCTGCCTTCTTAATATTTTTTTACAATTTTGTTCACTTCTTTCTCCCACTGCTGCTGCCCATTAGATTACAGCCTGAGTTTCCACATGGTCTCCTGATTGATTTCTCAAATCTGCAACCCCTTTCCAATGTAGATGGGCACAAGTGTTCTGAGCATGAAATCAGAGCATCCTTTATAATGTTAGACTCACAAAGATTTCTGGGCCAGTAAGTACCTCCCCCAACTCCCCACTAATGTGCTAATTTTGTGCAAAAACCAGTGCACAGAACTATGCAGTTCAGTAAATATACAGGATGAGATTGACTTACAAGGGGTGGCTCTGGCTGACCACACCATTTCTCCACTCCTCTTTGCAGCTCAACTCCTTAAAAGAGTTGTCTTGGCTCTGCACCTGTGGCTCAAGTAGCTAAGGCGCCAGCCACATACACCTAAGGTGGTGGGTTTGAATCCAGCCCGGGCCCGCCAAAACAACAATGACGGCTGCAACCAAAAAGTAGCTGGGCATTGTGGCAGGCACCTGTGGTCCCAGCTACTTGTGAGGCTGAGGCAGGAAACTCGCTTGAGCCCAAGAGTTGGAGGTTGCTATGAGCTATGATGCCACGGCACTCTACCCAGGGGGACAGCTTGAGGCTCTGTCTCAAAAAAAAAAAAGAAGAAACAAAAGAGTTGTCTTATACTTCTTTTCTTCAATGATTTTCCTCTCTTTTTTTTTTTTAAATTAAAGATGGTATGCAGTGGCTATTCACAGGCACAAAAATAGCATGCCTTAGCCTTGAACTCTTGGCCTCAAGTGCTTAAGTCATCTTCCTGCCTCAGCCTCCCAAGTAGGTGGGACTACAGGAACACATCACTGGTACCATGCTTCTCTCTCCCATTTTTCTTTCTTTTGTTTTTGAGAGTGTTACTCTGTCATCCAAGGTAGCGTGCCATGGCATTATAACCCACAACAACCTCAAACTCTTGGGCTTAAGCCATCTTCTTGCCTCAGCCTCCCAAGTACCTGGGACTAAATCACCCAGCTAATTTTTTTTTATTTTTTAGCAGAGATGGGGTCTCACTCTAGCTCAGGCTGGTTTCAAACTCCTGAACTCAATCAGTCTACCCTCTTCGGCCTCCCACAGTAGTGGGATTACAAGTGTGAGCCACCATGTCTGGCCTTGAAACTCTTTGGTCACTGTTACAGTTTGACTTTTTCAGCAAACATTCATCTCTGTTAGTCTCTGTCTCACTTCATTGATTTTAGGCTTGGTTGTGTGACTTAATTTGGTGTATGTAATTTTTTTTTTTTTTTTTTTTAGAGACAGAGTCTTACTCTGTTGCCCTGAGTAGAGTGCTATGGTGTCATAGCTAACAGCAAACTTCAGCTCTTGGGCTTAGGCGATTCTCTTGCCTCAGCCTCCTGAGTAGCTGGGGCTACAGGTGCCCCCACAACGCCTGGCTATTTTTTGCTGCAGTTTGGCCGGGGCCCGGTTTGAATCCACCACCCTCAGTATATGGGGCCGGCACCGTACTCACTGAGCCATAGGCACCACCCTGGCCTATGTAATGTTAATAGATTTGAAACAAGCAGAGGCTTTAGTGTGCTTGTGGGGTTTAGCTTTCCTTTTGCACCTTAATGATAAGTTCTGAAAAGAACTTTCCCCAAGTAGCTGCTATACCTTGAGTTTGGGCCCTCAAAAGACTTAAATGCAATTGACTTTAACTGAATCCATAGCCTGTGTCCAAGCTCAGCCAACCTTAGCTTGAAGCAGAGTCTCCCAGCTGAACCAGCCTAAGTCAGTTGGACCACAGCCAATCTGCAGTCTATTAGTATGAGAACAATAGTTGTTGTTATGAGCCACTGAGTTGGGGGTGTTTTGTTACACAACAGCACCATGGCCATAGCTGACAAGTGCTACCCTGCCGTCTGTTTCAGCACAGCAGCCAGAGTGAGCATTTAAAACCTAATCAGGTCATGCCACACATACCCTTGCTTAAAATCCTGCAGTAGATCCCATCTTTCTCGGTAAACATCAGTGTCGCAGTGGCCTACCCGAGACTGTGGCCTGGCCCCGCTGTCCTTGGTTACCTCCCTGACCATGTCTCCTAGCACGCTCTCCTTTCTCGCACTCCTGCTACTCTGGCAGCCCATCAAGTCTCAGACCCTGCAGGTGTGCTGCTGGTTGTGTGTCAGCTGTTTCTTTGTCTGGACCCTCTCCCCTCAGAGTGTGTGTGGCTGACTCACTTTCTGCAGGTCTTTGCTCAGACGCCACTTTCTCACTGAGGCCTCCTCTTAGGTCCCCATTTAACAGCTGCTGACATTCTGGACTCCCTACATCCCTGCTCTCCTCCTCCTTTTTTTTTTAAAATAACATTTATTACTTTCTAACATAGTATATGATACTTTTTTTTTTTTCAATAAAGAGTTAGGGTCTCTGTTGCCTAGGCTGGAGTGTATTGGTGCCATCATAGTTCACTGCAGCCTTGAACTCTTGAGCTCAAGTGAGGGATCCGCCTCAGCCTTCTGAGTAGGTGGGGCTACATGTGTACACCACAGCGCCCCACTGTGATTTACGTTGTAAATAGGTTATTGCATGCTGTGGCTAGATTGCAGGCTCCTCAGGTACAGGGATCTTTGCTACTTTTATTGTTTTTTTTATATATCCCAATAGTCTAGAGTAGTGGCTGGCATGTAGTAGGCACCCAGAAAGTATTAATTGAATGAATAAATGAACCAGTTAACAAATAAGTACAAATTAATCATTTTGTTTTCTAAAATGTTCCCATGTTGGAAATACATGAATGTGATGCCCTAAATCTCGCACAGAAATGGCTACTCCTACAAAGTGGCAGTGGCGCTGTCTCTTTTTCTTGGATGGTTGGGAGCAGATCGGTTTTACCTTGGATACCCTGCCTTGGGTGAGTATGTTTCATTAAAAAAAAAAAAAATGTTGTTAAACTTGTGTTCTTATTAAATGTATGTATTCTTATAGATTAAATTGCTGCGTGTTATAAATTCCATGCAACTGGAGTTGAATAGTTAACATTCTTCTGTAAGTATAGAACTTTCAGTTAGCTCTACAGCGCAGCTTAGGTAAGAAATGTTGACTTTTCCTTTATGAAAATGGACACAGTAGAGTAGGCATTTACTGAAGACAGTGGAGTGGAGCTGTCTCTGCTGGTGCCAAGCGCACAGTGGGTATTCAGTAAGCGTTTTCTGAACAAGTGCACATCCCCTCCCCTCCAAAGAAGTTCCCTCTACCTGAGCCCCTGCCACTGGGACCTACGTATTTCTTTCAGGACAAGTTGGGGTTGGAACTTTGGAAACCAGCTTGATCTAGGCTGGGAGTCTGACTTCTGTCACTCTGAGCGTCCCTCAGCATACTTTGCTCTTAGCTATAATCTTTACATTTACTGCAGTCACCAATACTTACAAAACACAATTTGTATTTGCCCATAGCTTTGGTTCAAACAATACTTTCACATGCCTCCTTTAGTTAAGCCATTACGACTGTAG
This sequence comes from Galagoides demidoff, assembly GCA_963574575.1. NCBI lineage: Eukaryota > Metazoa > Chordata > Mammalia > Primates > Galagidae > Galagoides > Galagoides demidoff. The sequence goes on along the minus strand of CAUYQV010105755.1, from coordinate 3,068 downwards.
ATTTATCATCCTCTTTAAATCTTCTTTAACAGTTGGAAAACTGTCACCAGCAAGGTTAAGGGATTTACTGAGTCTAGAGTCTTTGCTTTATTCTGTGACATATTTGTGGTTATCATCTTTGTTTTATGGATAGTGAGATTGTCACGAGATTAAGAGATTTACCCAAGGACGCTCAGCCAGTAACCTCAATTTGAACCCAAATTTCTGGTTTCAGCGATCATGTTTTATTTACTATAGTATTCTGCTTCTATATTAGCCCTTCACTGTACACATTTAAAAGTTTTGGAATGTTCTGCTTTCCAGCTAGCAGAGTTAACCTTACTTCTTCCATGCAGCTATACCAAGATTCAAAGAGGAATCTTCACTGTGGGGATTAGTGTGGGTATGTTTCTGACAGCTGTACTTAAAACTGAGTTATAAGTTCATTAAATAAAAGTCAAAGTGGTTGGGCGTGGTGGCTCATGCCTGTAATTCTAGCACTCTGGAAGGCTGAGGCGGGTGGATTGCCTGAGTTTATGAGTTCAAGACCAGCTTGAGCAAGAGAGAGATGCCTGTCACTACTAAAAATAGAAAAACTGAGTAGATGGGACTATAGTGCCTGCCAGGATGCCCGACTATTTTTAGAGATGGGGTCTCGCTCTTGCTGTAGCCTAAATGATTAATGTTGATACTGGTTTTAATAAATATTTTATAGAACATGTGCTACTTAAAAGAATTTGTGCTATGTTGTGTGGTTCAAGTTGATCAGGGTTTTTATACATACAGACTGTGGGCATGGTCCCTTTCCTTAATAGTCATAGCGAACACTAATTTTAGACTAGGTGTTATACGAGGTAGGGAATGACAACCCCTACTTCAACTTGGTCACAGAAATATATGGAAACAGACAAATAAATGAATAATAATTCATAGCATGGAATATGGAACAAATTTAGAGTTAAGGGTAGGGTGTAGGGGAATATTTAAAAATGGCATTAATTCCGTTCTTAGAGCATTAGAGAAAACATTCCAGAGGAGCAAACATCTGAACTAAGTGGCTTGGGGGTTTCGTTTGTTTTAGAAAGGCAGGGTCCTGCTCTGTTGCCTTGGCTGGAGTGCAGTGGCTATTCACAGACACATTTTACCACCCTACACTCTTGAACTCCTGGTCTCAAGCCATCTTCCTGCCTCAGCCTCCGGAGTAGCTGGGACTGTAGGCAGGGACCATCACGCCGGGCTCTGAACTAAGTTTTACACAATGATAAAGAGTGACCTAGGTGATGGGGAAAAGTGGGGGCAGAGAAAGCAGGGAATAGCATAACACCTAAAATTATAGCGATGAGATGGATGAGGGAGGTCTGAGAGCCTGGTACAGTAGGAGAGGACTTCAGGTGGTTTGTTTAGCTGAACCACAGGAAGGAGTTTGTGGGAGATGTGACTAGGTTAGATGAAGTTACATTAATGAATGAATTTATGCTGTCTGAATTTCTTGATTATAATAATTACAGTAGTAGAAACAGTGATAGCAAAGGTAGAAGCAGAATTGATATTTATTAAATGTATTTCATTATCTCATTTAATTCTTAGTGGCCTTTCTATCTTTTTTTTTGAGTTCACTTTGTCACCCTTGGTAGAGTGCTGTGGCATCACAGCTCACAGCAACCCCCAGCTCTTGGGCTTAAGGTGATTCTCTTGCCTCAGCCTCCCGAGTAGCTGGGACTACAGGTGCCTGTCACAATTCCCGGCTCTTTTTAGAGGTGGGGTCTCGCTCTGGCTCAGGCTGGTCTTGAACCTGTGAGCTCAGGCCAATCCGCCTGCCTTGGCCTCCCCAGTGCCAGGATTACAGGTGTGAGCCACCACCCCTGGCCCCTTACCTACATATTTCAATCTTATTTTTGTATTTCCAGGTTGTATGTGGGAGTGATCTTACTCACTTTTATGATTTTTAACTGGTATCTATTTGTAGTTAATATTTGGAACTACCTTTTCACAAAGAATCTTGTTACATAGTATTATTTCAAATTAGGTATCTTGTAAGAAATGCAAGTTTAACTTCATAGGAGACATTCATCATCCCCTCCAACCACTGTGAATTCGCCTCTCACAGTCACCATGGTTTGGGTTATGTCATTGTCTCTGTCCTGGATTCAGAGCTCTCTTGTCATGTATTTTAGGATCTTAGCTCTCAGAGTAGGCCCAAGGATGAAAATGTATATAGTACCCAGAATAGAATTGTTGATTTTGATTATGGAGCTAATGCACAGAAGATAATTAAGGGGGGGAAATGTAGCATAAATTAAAGATAATTGGGGCTGAGCACTGTAGCTCACACCCGTAATCCTAGCACTTTGGAAGGCTGAGGTGGGTGGGTCACTTGAGCCCAGGAGTTCAAGAGTAGCCTGAGCGATAGCAAGAACATGTCTCTATAAAACATAAAAATTTAGCTGGACAGGGTGGTATGTACTGGTAGCCCCAGGTACTCCAGAAGCTGAGGGAAGAAGTTGCTTGAGCCTAGGAGTTTGAGATTGCAGTGAGCTTTGATGATGCCACTGCACTCTAGTCTGGGTGACAGAGTGAGACCCTGTCTAAAACAATAATAAAATGAAATAAATTTAATTGTGTTACTAATAAAATTTTTTAATTTTTTTTTTTTTTTTGAGACAGAGTCTCATTTTGTCACCCTCAGTAGAGTGCTAGGGCATCACAGCTAACAGCAACCTCAGACTCTTGTGCTTAAGCTGTTCTCTTGCCTCAGCTTCCCAAGTAGCTGGGACTACACGTGCCTGCCACAATCCCCAACTATTTTTTGGTTTAGTATGCCTTTTTTTTTTTCAAAGACAGAGTGTTACTTTATCACCCATAGTAGAGTGCTATAGTGTCATAGCTCACAGAAACCTCCAACATCTGGGCTTAAGTGATTATCTTGCCTCAGTCTCCTGAGTAGCTGGGACTACAGGTGACCACCACAATGCCCAGCTATTTTTTTGTTGCAGTTTGGCCAGGGCTACCTTCGGTATATGGGGCCAGTGCCTTACCCACTGAGCCACGGGCACCACCTTTAAAGTATTACTTTTATATTCTATTTTTTT
>CAUYQV010105754.1:0-50964 GCA_963574575.1 Galagoides demidoff | reverse complement strand
GGCTGCAACCAAAAAATAGCCAGGCGTTGTGGCGGGCACCTGTGGTCCCAGCTACTTGGGAGGCGGAGGCAGGAGACTCGCTTGAGCCCAGGAGTTGGAGGTTGCTATGAGCTGTGATGCCACGGGACTCTACCCAGGGAGACAGCTTGAGGCTCTGTCTCAAAAAAAAAAAATACGTTTCATAGAATCTCAGTTTACTATGAAATTAATTATTCACTTGGCTAACCTGATAATTAGAAGGTTTAAAAGGCAAGAATCTTATTCTTTGACAAAGACTCAGTTTCTCAAATGATCTAAACAACCAAATTATTACATTTTACAAGTGAGAGACATTTTCTGGAATATAACATGACTTTACTATTTTCAGTTACCAAAAAATGTTCTGAAACCACAACATAGGAGTCATTTCTGATGTCTTTTCATTGTCTTTGTAAGTCTCATGTGGCCGTGTGGCATCAAAGATGGCCACAAAGGACAGGACCTGTGTCCTTAATTCCTTTACCAAGACAGAAAGCAGGAAACTAGAATATCCAGTTTCTCTCAGAATAGCAGGGGGCGGGGGGAGAATAGCCAGGAAGCAAAGTTGGAGCAGGAAAGAAGGGGCCATGTAGACTAGACTGTACCTTGTACCTGCTAACCTAAGTATAGGGAACATGCCAATAGGCTTTACTGTAGTTACCTCTCTAGACCTCAGAATTCAGAGGCTTAAAATGAAGAACATAAGCTCACAGTCAAATCTAGCAAATTTAGAAATACTATAGAGGTTTTATAATCCTCAAACATTTGAACTTTAAAAACAGGTTTAAAACTAATTTTATCTCAGAGGATACCACAGTCTCCTGAACAAAAAGGCATTTAAGTCATTCCTGCTCACACACAGTTCTCAATCTCCCTGGAGACATAGTTACTGCATGGTCTCCTGTAAACCCTTTCTTAAAATGCTTCAGCATAGTTCCCAATGGGGTGAGCTTCCCATTTCCTTCCCTGAGACAAACCACAAACATATCTGTGGGGTAACAATGGGGCCACAGATGGGACAAAAATAGGGCCATCACACAATTGTTTCACCCTGTGAAGGAGAGAGCTGGAGCCCCCCTATTGTCATCTGTCTTAGTCAGTTTCCAAGCACTCACATGCACACAATTCCAACCTTTTTCTAACATATTTCCTAACCTGGGCAGCCTCAGTTTCCCACTCGAACTACCACTTAGCCATACAAAGTGGCATGCTTCATTTAGAACAAGCACTCTCCTTGGCCTTTGAGGGGGAAGTTGTAACTCCACCTTTGGTGTCTGTCTCAGTCACACCACACCAACACTCTTTCCTGTCTCCCACTCCACCTGCCTGCAGGTGATCTAGCACTCAAGGGTTGATCAGACCCTTCTTCCACTCAAATATAGTGGGCCTGGACCGGTCCTACCTTGCCTCACACATCTCCAAGTGTAGGTGCCAGTTCCTCCTGGTGTTTGACTCCTTGAAGACCTACTGAAGAGTCTGCCCAATTGAGGCCAAAACACAGGGATGCAAAACCAATTCCTGGCATTCTCAGTGGTTCACACCACCCAGGCTGTTAAGTGGTCCCCCCTCCTGTGGGTGTCCAGAGGGTTGGCAGCAACAATCAGGTGCATCTGAGCCTGTTCTCTCCTTGAGTGGTCACTTCCTTGTCAGGGAACCAGAAATGTTGCAGGAAGATGAGGCCAAATGGAGAAAACAAATACCCAAACACTGTGTTTAAAAGATGAAGGGCTTTATTTCAGCTGGCAGAGTGATGGCACAGAAGAATTCAAAATGGCCGCACTACTCAACTGGCTCTGTCTTCTCCTTTTTATCCCCAGTCAAAAAGTTCTGGCCCCTGAGTACCTTCTCACTTGTTAGTTTGAATCAAGCTAGAGAAGCTGGCTCCTACTTTTACAGAACTACTGGCTTTTACAGAAGCAGAAGCAAGTTTCCAGGTCCTAGGAAGTTAAGTTTCAATAAATTCCTAAGGAGTCACAATAGAACACACCTTGAAGTTGTATCCTTGGGGTCTCCTTGAGAAGACTTCTGTTCTCTTAGACCTTACTTTTTCTGGGTGTCCTCTCAAGTAAAGTCTATGTCTGAAGGCTGAAAGAGAACTGATTCCATGACTCTCCTGGCTTTTTATGGCTGCTGGAAATCCTTATGTGTCTTGGCTTGTGACTGCCTCCCTATATCTGCCTCCATCTTCACATGGTCTGTCTCTCTGTGAGTCTCAGTGTGGTAGGCATCCCTTTTGCTTTCTCTTATAAGAACATTGTTTATTAGATTTAGGGTCCGACTTAAATCCGGAACGATCTGGATCTGTTTATTAGATTTAGGGTCCAACTTAAATCCAGAAAGATCTCATCTCAAGATCCTTAGTTTGAAAACTCCATTTTCAAAAAAGCTCAACTTCTTAGGTACCAGGGGTTAGGACTTGGACATATCTTTTGGGAGCCACTTTAGCATATGAGTTTGAAAGCAAAGAAAAGAACTCAGAAAGATAGCAGATACAGAGGACACACTTCCCAAATTTCCTCAGGTGGCCTAAACCATCAGATACACACCTAGCCTCAGTTTGGGCTCCACAGTTGATATCTTGGATCTACTTAATAGAATAAGCATTTATGCACAAAATGGGAGACAGAAATATACATCAGTAATGTTTTTGGCTATAGAGAACAGAGAATAAAATACAATGTTTAAGCCATTAAACATTAAACATTAAGGAGGTCAATTTTTCTCCCATAAGCAGAAATCTGGAAATAGATCATTACTAGTAATGATTTAGTGGCCCAAACTTGTGAAGGCATCTCTATAATGTTATTAGCTATTTTTCCAAGTTTATTACATCTCAAGATGGTTGACTACTCAACTCAAGGTTGCAAATGCACATTCGAAAAAAACCATGGTTGTTCTCTTATCTTTTATCAAAAAAGTTAAAGATTTTCCTTTGAGTGCTTCTGAGACATTCATTTGCATTTCATTGGTGAGATCTATATAATAGAGCACCTTTCATGGCAATGGTGATTGGAATGAGAACACTTCTCCCCTCTACAGAGGAGGAGCCAGTGGAAAAGGAGTTAAGTTCCCTGTTATATCTGCTAATGAACAGAACTGCAGAGGGAGAGAAGACTCCTCCATGATTTTAACAACATATCCCTTTCATAAACAAAAACAATTTTAAAAAAAGGGTAGAAAGAGCTATGCACTGTCAAAGCTACAGTCTAAAACCAGGATCCCTAGTTTGCCATTATCATCTTTCACCAGGCAATTACCCAGCCTCAGTTTGCCTCATGTGGAAACAGGCCCTGGACAACATTAAATGTTTTTCTGAAGTTTAAAAGTCTGTAACTCTATTAATCCATTACCAACAAGTATTCCTAGGTACTTTTATAATTCCTCGGTACTTTTCTATTGATTTTGCCACATTTGGGAGTATACAGAGTGTCCCAAATGTTGCCAATAAAGTCACCATACATAGGGAAAATGAGAGGTTGAAGCCAAATGTACCTCTATTTACAAAATATTCATTACAAAATTTTATGAAATATTCTGTTTGTGTTGGCTACCATTTTGTAAAATTTTGTAATGAATATTTTGTAAATAGAGGTCCATTTAGCTAAATTTCCCATTATCCCCCTGTATGATGACTTTATGGACAACCTTTAGGATATTTACATTGACAAATTATACCTTTTATTCAATGAAGTGTGGTTATTGTGCAAGGGAGTGAAAAATTTAATCTTTCCATTTTATTCTTTATAACTATTTATTTACAATTTTTAATTAGGATGTGCCAGTTTGTCCTGATATAGCCCAGCCTACAAATGGCTGCAATCATTAAAAGGCTTATTTTTTAAAAAATTAAGGAATTAGATGAGAACCAAGCAATTTTTGAAATGTCATATTTTGTTGGTTACCAAATGAGCCTTCTGCCTTCTTTGAAGCCAAAGTCACTTCCCTTTCCCGGGGCCTATCCAAGTCCATCTCATCCTGGCTGCATTCTCTCCTGGCGAGGCCCCTTTTTTCCTGAGCAGAAGGTGGTCTGTGCCCTCACTCTGGTTTTCCTCAAAGGACTGACTCATGAGACCATTCTGATGAGACTGAATAATTTTTCTCAAAAATACATGAGCTCAATCAGGCAGGAAATGAGGCTCTTAAATTAAATCAAAGGTTGTGGCAGCATCTCTATCCGCTCTTCCAAAACTCCATGAGAACAGGGTTTCATTTCACGTGGTACGGAAAATCAATAAGCAAGGAGTGGTTTCAATCATTTAAGTGCGGCATGAATAAAATTGGCCGTGGAGAGCCCATAAATAGAATTCTGATGGTCATTAAACCTTTGACAATTTAAAAGGCACACAAGTAGGTGAAATATATATTCTGCTGGAACTGTGCTCAGAGTACATTTCTACTTGAAGTGTAAATGTCAAATATTTGACTTTTATGCAATAAACCAGGGAAATATCAGTTTCATACTGTTAGGAAAAACCTAGTAAGCATAGTCCATTGCAGTATGCAAGAGTAATGATGTAAGCTATGTGCATATGTCTGTCTGTACTATTCTCTGCTCTGCCCAATCCTATCTTGGCCGCCCCAGCCCTGACTACGAAGTGTATTGTTTCAGCTCTCAGTGTCTTGCCTTCAGCCAAGAGTATTAAATGTTTAAATGATTGAGACATTCTTCTAACAGTTTCCATCCTTGGTAGTTGAGGGTGGGTGGCATCAATCTTTCTAACAGACAACTTAGGGAAGTGACTTTTAACTCTCTGCTCTTATAAAGAAAAACGATCTAAAATGTGTTTAATTTTTATTAAGCAAAAAGATATACATCTTTATAGAGTTTTAATTAGGTATCTATGCATTTTAAGAATAAGTAGTTTTGAAAAATATAATTCTTAAAGTAGTTCCAAAGAACCTAATTTCTGACATTTAAAAATAAATGGTTGCTTTCATGTTTTTAATGTATCTAATGGAATTCAGATAATTTATTAACTTGATATGCATGATTATCCATTTTTTAAATATAGAAACATGTTCCTTTTTAACTGTTTGAAATTTTATGTTATTGATTTTTCTGAGAAAATTCATATATTTATTTCATTTTTCATATTTTTATGTTTGAAAGTCTTCTGTTAATCATGATATAACAGTTTTTAAAATGTGCATATAAATTTAAATACATATTTTCAAAAATTCCTGTTAACTGTAAGGTTTTCAATGTGTAAAATATCCCAGATAGTGTTAAGACAATTATTACTAGCATACCCTTGACCAACGGCCTAGATTAATTTAATAATTAATTTTATTTAAATAAATAATTAATAATTAATTTTAATACGCACTTATTAAGCATAAAAAGAAAAATTGCAATAAAGATGCATTTCTTCAGAAGACAAAAAAATTATGAGCTAAAAAATTAGCTCATAAATCCCTAAACAAATATTGTTTATTACTAGAAGGATACAAGATTCAGCCTTCACCTCATTGCTTTATTGTTTTTATGGTTGTAAGCACTAGGAAAACTTGTTCATATAAGTAAATACATGCGAATGAAAGCAGTTTTATTATGCAAACCACTCAATTCCTTTCACATTTTCTGAGTGATATAATTGCATAGTTACCTACCATTAAAAAGTTATTTATAATGCCGTATCCTTCAATAATTGAAAGGTCCTTGTCAATTTTGTTAATAGCAATGATTTGCAAGCCTCACGTCTCACAAAAGAATTTGTTTGCTAGCGTTTTCACTTTCTCAAAATGAACTCAGTATCTCAGTTTGTTTCTGGACTTGTTGCTCTGATGATTTTATACCTCAGATGAAACAACAGGGTAAGATTCAGGACAGCAGCTTAAATCACACTGGGATGAGAGCCGCCAGGGGTTTCACTTCCTTTTATTGCCTTCATAGACCTACCAGGCAAGAAATTGTGCAGAGAAAGGGGGTTATCCTCCAAAGTAGACCATCTCTTGGGATTTCTTTTTGGTTCTGCCTATCACCTTTTCACTAAATTCAGTAAAAAGCCAGAACCAAAAAGATGGATAAATAAGATGAAAAGCAGACCTTCAAAAATGGTTAAAAATCTTGTTTTGTCATAAATAGAGAAAGCATAGAACAAAGGCTCTACACATAATTCAAGAAAAGATTAAGATTATTCAAAGTTGTGCCAGAGAGCAGAACCAGAATCAGTGCGCCAACCAATACGAGGAATTTTGCACAACTATCACTGGCCAATGATGCAAGTCAGTGGACATACTAGCCCCCTCAACCACCATCAGCCAGGTAATGACCTGGCAGAGATGGTATCATTCTTTCAGCAATGGTATAGAGAAACGTTTCCCATCATATTGTGGTGTGAATCAAATGACCTATGTACCATTCCTTCCAAGTTTTAGCTTCTAAGTACCTTAGTCTGGAACAAGTAGAAATGCTTCGAGAGCTGCAATTCCCAGTAGTGGAAAAAAAGTAAAATCAAGATGAATGTTGCCTATTCATAAAATATGTTGCTAGTTACCCAATATAGTGTAACATTACTGAACTCTCTGCCTGATAGTGTGAATGGATTTACATGGATTAACCATATCCCCCTGCCTAATCTCCTGTGTGGCCTAGGGCATGCAGTTTTAAGCCCACTGGGTCTGGGAATATAGTCTATGGCTAAGGCACAGAACCAAGGCAGGCAGCCTACTTGGGGATCAGGGTAAGAAGAATCTTAGTTGTATCCAGTCAGTTCCCTGAGCAACCCAGCTAAGCACATATACTTCCCATACTACAATTCATCTCAACCGGGAAGGTGGAACTTCATTTAGATTCTATACTAAGTTCTAAGATCCACCCTAGTTAAACATTTAGGAGTCCAGGTATATATTGGAACGATACTATGTAATCGATTCTGGAAGTCTGTAAGTAGTTCTGGGTCATCTTGAAAAAAGCAAGTCTCTGGGCTGCCATTGCCCCATTGAGGCTTACTATTTGCCCACATTTGCACCATATGTGACAACTAATACATCCATTTGTTCTTCACTTTAAAGGGTAAAACAGACTCCTATGTGTAATGATCTCACTTAACCTCATCAAATGTGCCACCTGATCAGATTTTGTCCCTGTACATCTCACCATTATAAATACATTTATAGACTAAACTTATTTTTCATAAGATGATGTGATATCACATGCATTTTTAGATTTAAGTGGTTACTTTTATCAAAATTATATCCTATAGATTTTGAAGAGCCAAATTATTCTCCTGAGCTTGTTAAGAGAACAGTAGCCCTCAATAGCATCCTGTTCCCTATTTTTTGCTCACCAGAGGCAACAACTTTCAAAAATTTTAGCTATTTTCTTAGGATTTGCAGCTTTATTAATATTTCTTAGTAGTATGCTTATACTGGTGTTTTTTCTCTTCAGTTTTAGGCCTTTTTGTTAACTCCCACCCATAAATACTAGTATATACCATCGCCTTCTTCCCTTCCTAAACATGTAGTTATAAAGTAGTTTGAGTAATCAGTATTTAGTATTTGCATTATTATGAGTATATATACGCTATTCACACCTAAGCAAAATGGGATTCTGTGGTTAGTTTTTTTTTGTGTGCAAACTTTCATTGCTTTCCATAAAATTTATAATTATCTTTTTTGTATCTCTGTTTGCTTGCTTATAGACTTATGACTAATGCATCCATACTCTAAACTCTTCCAAACCACCTTTAAACAACATGCTTAAATGCATTGCGTATTTCACTGAATTCATCTACTAAAAGGAATCTCTTTAATAAATGTGTTCAGGAGATACATACTTTAAAAGGAAATTTGGTGGACCCTTCTGACTTTTGTCATTTATGTCATAGCATACCACCATATGATATATACGTATCTCCGTACCTTACATTAGTTATTCATTCAGGTTGAATATGTCATAGAAAATTATTATTACATTTTACTCATTCTTCTTTGAGTATTTCTTATTATTTTGCACATGACCAGTGCTCAATAAAATTTCCATGTGGATACTGAACAAAGCAGTATGTCGAAAGATGAATAACAAAGGCATTCTACCACATTCCCCCTTGACACAATGACTCCCATGCATCTCAACAACAACAACAAAATACCTGGAGGAAACAGGATCATTCCAAACTTGTGAAACACATTTGTATTCTGTGAAGTCCTTTGGGAAAACTCTTGTTGAGTTAGAAGGGTTAGAATTTGAAACCATAGCGACCCTAACAGAATGAATTCTCACTCATCTATTTCAGACAGGTACGTAGGAACAGCTGAAATCTGCTTATCTTTCTTTGTCATCACAGTTCCTCTTGCTCACTCTGACCTCTATAACAAACCCAGTCTGCAAAATAATATATATTTTCTGGCCCATGTTTTTTAATCTTTCCAGCACCTTTCATTTCTCTTCCCTTAATAACCAGTTCCTATTGTTGTTTTGACTTGCTTTTTAGCCACCTCTACATCGAAGGTGTTACTGATCTGTAGTGCTGGAGTCGCCTGGGGAAAGAATAGAAATCCATATACCATGTCAAAGAGTTCAAGCCCGCAAACCAATCTGATGCACACATTACAATGAAATGTGGCCACTACACTTACTGCACAAAGCATTTTTTACCGTGAACTGCAAGTGAAATTCAATAATTGCCAAAATGACCTTAAAATACTCTGATGTGTCACTAATTATGCCTTTGGATATATTTTAGACCTGCAAATTATCTATTTACATGATACACAAAAGAATAAAAAAATTTTTTAATTGGGTTTCATGTGCATCATCTTGATGATAGCCTTACTATTCTTCATTTCAAAACATGTTGTAAGTATTCCTCTGCTGTTGTTATCTATACATTTAAATATATTATTTAATTCAAGCACATCTCCATTATTTCAGTTATTCACACAACATGGATGAAGTAGCATAAAACCAATTACCTCTAGTTGAGTAGATGTAGTAGATATAGGCACTCCCCAGGGTTACAAATGAGGTAGGTTCTATAGATTTGTCCTTAAAGTAAATCTGTATGTAAGTTAAGACAGGTACATTTGCATATTACCTGTAATAGCCTCCATTCCTAAGTGTGAGCCATACATCAATTGGATGTTTGTAACTCAGGGACTGACCTTACCAGCCCCCATTCGTAAGTGCAAGTTGTGTATAAGTCAGATAATTGTAATGTAGTGACTGCCTATAGTTGACTTACGACCCAATTTCTCTCCCCAAGACACATTTACAAGTTTTACCCCATGGTTGCTTTCAATGTCTGTAATATGGTTAAAAGATCTGAGTTTCCATTTGTATAAGAGTGCAAACGAGTATTCATATAATGTAGGCTGTACATATAATATGGTTGTTGTTGTAAGGACTTCATAACAAAATTTTAAAGCAAGCATTTCAATAATTCAAAGTTGTAAATGTTTACATTGCAATTAATAGAGTAGAAGGCATTTTATAAATTATGGGGCTCTGAGTTCTTGTTTTGATTATCTTTGTGCATATAATGTCTTATACTTGCTTGGTGTTCAATTATTATTTGTTGAATAAATGAATCATCATGATCAATTCAGTATTAAGCCGTGCCAGTAAGAATTTATCAATTACCTTGTCTATTGGAGCAGTGAGCTTCATAGATTCCTGAACACCAAATACAATGAACAGATTTTAATTCTTGTTGGTTTCAAAATGTTGACTATTCTTGTGTTCTCAGTGGTGTTACTCTCTTCAGGGGCTCTTTCTGCATTCACAACTGATTTCTCTTTACTCACTCCTTATACATAAGTGCCCTCCAGATTTTTCTCAAAGCATCTGCTTTTCCTGCTTAAATTCTTCCCTGGGGCCATTTCATCCAAGGTAACTATCAGGTGTAGAAGGTATTAGGCACATAAAAGAATCAGAAAAAGGAAGTATGCACAGGACAAGGGTTTACTTTTCTTTCATGTGACAGAATCCTGCGGGGTAGCTCAAGGATGTGAGGGCTGGTGCCCATTAGCCTTTCTCTGAAGAGGCCCTTATTTCTTGATTAACAGAAGAAAAGGGACATAAATTTATTTGCTGCATGTACACAGGATTCTTCAGAATGAAGACCCAAAGATACAGTGGAAATCATCCAGTTCAACAAAGTATGGGCAGCCATGTAGGACTATGATTGGATGAAAAGGGCTACTCAACCAGGTCTGTCTGGATTCTTCTTGGTCTCTCTGTGTCTGAATTCCTTTCTTCTGGGTGTGTACAGGACTTCTTTGGAATGGGAGTCTTATGACTTAAAGTTGAACAGGTAAGTCATATAATTTATTTACAGCCAGAACAATACACAGAACAATTTCAGGTTTTATAGATGACTTTCGGAAAAAGAGTCAGGAGGACAGGAGAAGATCAGAGAAGAACTTTTGCTTCTGCATCTCCTTCTGAGGTCCTCATCTTGGGGTACTATCTTCTGAGCCCCAACACTCTCTTTGACTGCTGCTGCCCTGGCCATTAAATCCGCAGATATTTAGGCATCAAGACCACAGGAAAAGGACAAATGATAGTTAAGCCTGAACCTTTTGCATGAGTATTTAAAGATTCTCCAATCAATAGCCGGCACTTAGAAAATTCTGTCACAAGGCAAGGAGACTAGGAAATACAGTTTGCTTTATTTTTTAAATTACAGTTCTGTTAGTGAAGAAGAAGGGCTCTAGCAATATTTATATTCTGTTGAGCTAACCCTGACCTCTCCTCTGGCTTTAATTTCATTCACATACACACATTGTTGAACATCTATACTGGGTGATTCAAAGAGCCATTTTAACTCAACATATCTAGATTCCTAAATTTCATCTCCATTTTGCTGCCTATTTCTTTCCCTCACCATCTTACCTACAAACATAAAGCGGGACAAATATAAAGAACCATTCCAGCTTCACAGCTCACTATGGGATCATCCTGAGACTTACGAAGTGACTGCATCCCAATTTGATTCCTCTCTCTGCTCAATAATACTGTGCTCCCTGAAAGGGTTCACCACCGGGAAGCTTCCCAAATACAAACTTCTAGATGAAAGTCTGCTTGCCAGGAAATGAGATCTGCAACACGGATCAGAAAGTAGAAAGTGAATGGCATTCTGGGGCTGGATGACTGGAAATATAGACTCCGTCATCTAGTGGAGTACGGGCGACTGGGCATGCAGCAGTGGTATGATGATTTTACAGCTACCAGAGAAGAACTATGGAATTAGAGCACTATTGCTGGGGGGAACTGATGCACTGAAGAAAGACAATGACAGGGTGCTGAGGATGATGAGTCAACAATTCAAGGTATCAAAGCCAGTTGGCCTCCTTGGCAGCAAACAAAGACATCTTCATTTGCAACCAGAAAGCAGGCCCATAACTTCATTACAGGAGAAGATTGAATTTTCAGTCTTAGCAACTCAGCTAAACCAAGGCCAGAGGTGTGGAAAAGAGTAGGACTCTGAAACTGGGATGGGGACATCTAGGCCAATGCACTCCAAATACTTGAATTGTCAAGCCCTTCTATACCTCTGGTTCCCTATGAGTGGCTGATTTCCCTCTATGAAAGGCTAGCTTCCCCTTCTCCTACCTTATAGTTGATGCAGAGGGTTGTGCCTTGCCAGACACTATGAACTCCCTTCAGGATGTACCTCCACCTCTCTTTCTGGTCATAGAAGCATAAACTTACTCCAGGTAAGGAAGACTTGAGCCAACTTAGAGAGGAAAGAGACTGATGTGGTATAATTAAGTTTGAGAACTCATTCTAGAAAAAGTGCTACATACCTCACTGCTGATTATTACTATGACTATCTTTGAAGTGCTTTCCTGGGCATCTGGTGACTATAGTGATATTCCACAATGAGATTTGTAGCACTTTTTCTACAATGAGTTCTAAATTTGTCCAACTTGGTATAACACAAAGGGGCCACAGAATCTAACCAGTGGAGTATGTAAAGGACTGAAGATGCCTGCCAGGGAATGTAGAACATAAGTTAGACAAGGACAACTTGGTAAATAATGGTAGCCCTGTTTTGTAATCCAAGAATAAATTCCTTGGTGAGGTCCCAGGACAATGGGCAAATTTATATGCAAGATGGCTCTTGGAAGTTAGAAGAAAGCGATAGATGCCCATGCTTACTGAATTCAATAGCTCTGAACTGTCACGACTGGCAGTGGAATAGGTCTAAAAAGGCCCAGAAAAGTAACATGCTTGAGTGGATCCAGTAGATAAGGCCAGGCAGCCCACTAGCCAACTATATTTTTAGAAAGGAATCTGCAGATATTTTATTCACCAGACTGATAAGAAATGCGTTGGTGAGAGAGGCACCAGCATCATTGAGATATGGCTGTTCTCTATTGGCCCAGACTGACTTTTGGAGACACTTACAGACCAGGGCTTCCTGACGGTGATGAGGATGATGGGATCCCAGAAATAACAGGGACTAGGAAGGTATACTGAACCATTAGAAGCCAGGTGGGCATAATTTTATAATGAGGAGCAAAGTCAAAGAGACAGCCAGGAGACCTAGACTGGGAGAGGCATGGAGAGGTTATGGAGATGGTTAATAGAGCACAGCATCCTTAGGAGTAAGATTGAAAGTAGGCAAGAATATTGCTCAGTCTAGTCATTAGAAAGAAATTGAGGATGGATAATCAGAAGGCTGAGGATAGGTGTTTCCCAAAATAGTCTGATTCCTTTCTTAATTTATAGGCTGGGTCCCTAGCAGGAAGGATGCTATATGTGATCCAAATGTAATAGAATAGATTTAGTCCATTATATAGGGAGTTGTTGCAAAAACGGAGAAAATATATACTACAAGCACGTGAACCTCAAGCTCAAATACACACATTACAAATCATGATCTAAAAGCAGTTCTCAACATGAAACTTTTCCTTGAACTTAGAAAACGAAGTATAATAAATAAAGATAGTAGTGCCAATGATTTTGGCATGGAATCTATCATTAGTCTTTTTTTTCCCCTTTCTTTTCCATTATAACATAGATTGGGCTTGAGAATTCCAAAACTGTCCTTGCCAAGACAACAACAAGTTTGACTGGCTGAAGGGTAAAGAGGGCCTGTGAGGGACAGGCTAGGATACAGAGATGGGGGAGGTAAATAAGGGGAATAGAGCCTTCCTTCAAATGAGTCCTTTGGAATGCCTAAAAGCAAAGTTCAAGTATGGGCTGAATCATCAATTAATTCATTCAACATTTAAGCACCTACCCTCTATGGGTCCAGCTACCCTCTATGTTCTGAAGATTTAATTAGGGTATGGTTTACACTCATATATAGTTTATATGGGGCAGGAAACCAAAGATTATAGTACAGTGTGACTTTGAGTTAAACATAAGAAGATAGGATTTGCACTTGCTTGGCCATGTGCTGGCTGTGTGACCTTGGTTATGTTACTGCTCCTTTCTGTATTTATAGAACATGTTGGTACCTATTCTTTAAAGTCATTTTTAAAGGTGAAATGAAATAAAATACACAAAATACTGTGCAGAATACCCAGAATATTGGAAGGGCTGTTAATTTGTATTATTATGATGATTATTCGCATTATTATGATGGTAATTGACATTTTTAATAATTTAAGTAATGGTTTGAAAAAATTGTCCTCAAATCTGCTACTGGTTTAGACTCAATTTTTAGGTGTTAATTAGGAGATAAGTGCCTGAAGCCTCAGGGCTTTCAATTTCTTTGTAAGACTTTCAGTCTTCTATACTAAACTTTTTCCTCTTTGTTTTGATAAGATCAAAAATATTTCTTTATCTCTAAGTAGAAGGGTCCTACCCATAGACCAATTCAGTCATCCATCTTTTTACTTTCTCATTGATGATAACTACCATCTCAGTGAGTATCCTACTTTCTTTTCAGCAATATACTAAATGCTGAAGATACCAAGGTGACAAGGATAGTCTTTGTCCTCAAAGAACACCATTTTGTAAATTTGTAGTATAGCCCTATGAGTTATAGATTATAATATTCTTTTTAAAACTAGATGTCATTGGATCAGAGAGGACAATTAACCCATCCTGTGACTTTTAGCTAGCAAGTGTCAAGGCCAAGTTTTTTGATGAGACAGGAAGTCTATGGGTTTTCCATGCCACAGGAGGCATTCAGTTGTAAGGAATTACCAATCTTCTTGTGGTTAAGCATACTTCTCGTAATAATAAATAAAACAGAAGGAGCAATGACTTGGCCTTTATCAATAACCTGAAGCTTGACAAATGGTGCCAAACTAGATCAGTGAGCTTTTCTAGTCACAGTGGCACTAAGAGAAGCGTTTGTAGAATATGTGAAATCTTGCTGGTAGAATAGTGGGAAACATGAACCAGGACTATTTTTCTGGTCTTCAAAAGGAATATTGAGTATAAACAACACCAACTTGGAATGAAACAGCTAACAGACCAAGAGTATGTGGATAGCTGGTTGCAAAGCAGACAACATGTAAAGAAGGATTTAAAAATAAAGAAAAACTCAGTTTTGAGATGGGCCTGAGAAAATTAAAGTTTCTAGTGGTGTCGAAAATACCATGAAGGGTCTGAAGCCAAGACAGCATGATTCCCCATGTGCCCAGAGCAGAAACCAAGAATGTTCCTTTCAGGCCAGACAAAATCTGAACTGGTCTTAAGAAAATTTAACTATAGTATCCTAAAAACAGCAAGTAAAGAATATCATCTATGGTTTGGGGATTATGTCAAAATTTTGGATTCCGTTTAAAAGTTAAAAGAGAAAAAATGAAACCTCTATGACATTCCATTGTCACCACTAAAACTAACTCCCTTTGAACCAGAAGGGGAAAAACTGTGCCCTCACACTCATGTGTATGCATAACCTGCTGTCAAAGATTTGTGTGATTGATACATGTATTGAAAATTGAAATTCAAGTTCCATGAGATATTAGTCCTTAGTCCTGCTTCCTGAAAATGGCTTAAATACCCTTGGATTTTGATCTGACATGCTGCCCTGCCCATCCACTTAGAAATGGCAGAGCACTGTATAATTTCCAGGAATACAGTGTCAGATTCCAGATTAACCATTAAAACAACCAATAGCATTAGTTTCATTTTCCTTTTTTTTTTTTTTGAGAACATGGGGACCAGGCAAGGAGGGATAGACAAGCTAGGAAGGACAGGAGTGGAAGATAAGAGATGTAGGAATCTCTTTTTCAGACAGCAATGGAGGGCCACTCTCTGATGGATGAGATCAGTGCAGGTAACTTAGCAGAGTCATTCATTCTCTGAATAATTTCTTTAAAAGAGAAGTGTAATTATCTGCTGTCGCTGCCTAAATTAACCAAATAACCACAAGCTTTGTCTTTTGTGAGAGTGTGTGTGTGTCTGTGTGTGCGTTGGGTAGATAATCATTTTAAAAATAAGCTAAAGCTGCCGTGCTAATTACAGCATGGTCTGAAAAGACCTTTAAGTATAACCAGCCCAGAAACATAATGCCGTGGAAGATGCGAGCAGAGATGTTTCCATACAACCCACTACAGAAATGTGCTCAGTCCTCCCAAAAAGAAAGTGTTTATTTAGCTTGATTTAAATAGAGATTAGGTAGTGAGCAGATGGAGCTTTTTTGAGGCTGCTTGGCGGGCTTGCCCGTGAGATTGAGTAAATGGAGCCTGAATGAGGAGGTGCGGGGAAGGAGGACTACGGAGAAAGGCAGGGTATTTCAAACAGAGCAGCTGTTTCCAAGAACCCTTCACTCCCATAAGAAATTAGAGCCCAGCACTGGATCTGAATCTGGATTTCAAGAAACCAAAATCATAAAATATGTTTGGCCTTGCTCTATTGCTTAAAAAGAAAGAATCAGCCAAACAGATATACTAGGATATCATAGTTGAGCCGTAATGATCAAGGTTAAGAAATCCCCTAAACAAAATCTAGCTACTTCTTCCTGGAATTCAGTTGGTGCCTGTATGAAGCTTAAATCCCCCATTTCCTTTCAAACTTCTCAGTGAATAATTCCAGGAAAAAAAATTAAAATTTGTATTCTGTTGTTTATCCTCTTAAACCAGCCTTGTTTAATACGATTTTCTGTTCTTTAACTATCTACAGTCCAATATGGTAGCCACTCGCCACACATAACAACTGAGCACTTGAAACTAAGGATGAGATTTTTTTTTTTTTTGCAGTTTTTGGCTGGAACCGGGTTTGAACCTGCCACCTCTGGTATATGGGGCTGGTGCCCTAATCCTTTGAGCTACAGGTGCCACCCAGGATGAGATTTTTTCTTTGTTATAAGCAAACCAAAGTACAGTAAATAAGAAAGAACGGGTTTGGGGTGAAAGAAAAAAATCATTAGTAAACCTATGTTTTGGTGATGTTTTGTTCAACAGAAAGAAGTGTTTAGAAACTGGTATTTCTCAATGTGCATGTCTATAGGGACTTGCAGAATGAAACAACAGTAAACAGTAGAAAAGAGATGAGTGGTAAACATTAAGCGATACACAATTTAAAGACTAGGTCTACCAAAAAAAATCAGAATATGAAATTTTAATTAATAAAAGAAAAGGCAATGCAAGAGTAATAATATTCAAAATAAAGTGATATAGTTTTAATTTGATGTTCTATACATGAAAATCTCTAGAGAAATATAAGAGAAACTATAGATTTGGGGGCTTGTTTCCTTTTAATTTCAGATTAATATTAGGTTATATTGTTTGCTTTTGTAAGGTAAACTCTGAGTTGTAGTTATGAGCTTCATCCAGTAAGTGTGCTATTTACCTATACATTGTGCCCATTAGGTGGGAACTTACCACTCCCCCTTCTTGCATTGGATTGAGTTTTTATCTCATGTGTGCACATTGTTATTGATGTACAAGTTTCAACTTAGTACTGAGTACATGTGATGCTTAATTTTCCATTCTTGTGGAACTTTATTTAGGAGAACATTCTCCAGATCCATCCAAGTTGTAACAAAGGTTACATAATCTTCATCTTTTTTGTGGCTGAATAGTATTCCATGGTATACATATTTGCTTTTCATCAATGTCTTAGTCTCTTTAGGCTGCTATAATAAAATGCCATAAAAATGAGTAGTTCATAAATAATAAAAATATGCTTCTAATAGTTCTGGAGACTGGGAAGTCCAAAATCAAAGTGGTAGTAGATCTAGTGTCTTTTGGGGGCTTATTTCCTGAATAAGACTCATAGATGGTGCCTCCTTACTGTGTCCTCATGTGATGGAAGGGGCCCACCAGCTCACTTAGATGGTCTCTTTTATAAGGGTACTAATAATCACTTCCCAAAACCTTTACCTACAACGGGGGGCTAGAATTTCATGTAGGTTTTGGAAGGAGGCATAATAAACATTCAGACCATAGCAGTCAACAAGACACAATCAGGATTATAAAGATCCAGGGGTTCCCAAATACCATTTCAAGGACCCAGTGAATAAAGTGATAAAGTCCTAGAAAAATAAGAACTTCATGGAAAGATTTTCATAAAGTTAGGTTTAATCACTTTTCCAGTACTAAAATTCTCTACCCTTTATAAAATCATGGTGAGCATAGATGGCACCATTTTAATGTTCCTACATGGCAAAACTAAAAATTGGTAAGCTTATCATACCTAATATCTATTTAAAAGGTTACTGTACAAGGAAACTCAAAAATCTAGCAACCTATAGTTTACAAAGGAAGAAATTGAACACTAGGAAGGCTGAATGACTTGCCTCAGTCCCCTCCACTGTCTATTAAAGTCTAGCTAGGCTTACCTCCATCTCCTTTCACACGACCAGTCATCCCAACATCTTCATGAGCAAAACCTTGTAGACAATCCTCATGACATATCTAAAACAACAAATTTCAATTCCAGTTTCCTACTGTTACTTGGAAGAATCTGAGTGCTAAAGATGGCTGACATTCCTTCACAAAAAATGTGACTCCATGGGAATTCTGAGCCTAATGATGCTCAAGCTAGCAAATTTTTACAGTCTTAAATTTTTTGAAGCAAACTATCCATTATCAGTGGGGATAAAATCAATTTCCAGACCTCTGTCAGAAATGCCTTCATACGTAGATTAGATTCCGTTTGGGGGATGGACCTATCATGTATTATTGACATCTCTGTTAGGTCTTAGAGTTTATGCTCTTACGGATTTTTAGAAACACATTACATTACGGCAAATTGCACTTAAGAAATTGTTCTACAATGTATTATTATTATCTACAAAAGTGACAAGGTTTTTATAGTTCCTCAATTTGATATTACATACAGACATACCTTGGAGATACTGCCAGTTCAGTTCCAGACCACACCTCAACAAAGCGAGCATCACAATGAAGCCAGTCACACAAGTTTACTGGCTTCCCAGTGTGTAAGAAAAGTTGTATTTACACTGTGCTATAGTCTATGAAGTGTGCAATATCTTTATATTTAAAAACTTATGTACATCACTTAATTTTTTTTTTTTTTTTTG
This sequence comes from Galagoides demidoff, assembly GCA_963574575.1. Classification (NCBI taxonomy): domain Eukaryota; kingdom Metazoa; phylum Chordata; class Mammalia; order Primates; family Galagidae; genus Galagoides; species Galagoides demidoff. The sequence continues at coordinate 32,548 of CAUYQV010105754.1, read as the reverse complement.
CAGTTTTTGGCTGGGGCCAGGTTTGAACCCACCACCTCTGGTATATGGGGTCAGTGCCCTACTCCTTTGAGCCACCGGCACCGCCTTACATCACTTAATTTTTAAAAACTTTAGTTCTCAAAATATTAACAATTATCTGAGACTTCAGCAAGCCATAATCTTTTTGCTAGCAGAAATCTTGCCTCAATGTTGGTGGCTGCTGACTGATCAGATTTGTGGATGATGAAGGTTGGGGTGGCTGTGGCAATTTCTTAAAATAAATCAATAATGTTTGCTGCATTGATGGACTCTTCCTTTCATGCAAGATTTCTCTGTAGCATGTGATAGCATTTCACCCATAGTAGTTTCTTGCAAAATTAAAGTCAATCCCTTCTATCCTTGCTGCTGCTTTACTACTAAGCTTGTGTAACATTCTAAATCCTTTATCGTCATTTTAGTAATGTGCACAGCAGCCTCACCAGAAGTAGATTCTATCTCAAGAAACAATTTCTTACCTAAGATTGCAGAAATTCTGTCATATCATCAGGCTCTACCTTTAATCCTAGATCTCTTGCTAATTCCACCACATCTTAACTTACTACCTCTACTGAAGTCCTGGAGCTTGCAAACTTTTCATGAGTGTTGGAGTCAACTTCTTCCAAATTCCTGTTCATGTTGATATTTTGACCTCCCGTTAATCACAAATGTTCTTAATGGTATCTGGGTGAATCATTTCTGGAGTATTTTCAACTTATTTCTCCCAAGTACATCAAAGGAATCTAACCTATCTATATTTATATCAATGGCAGCTGTAAAAGTGTATTTCTTAAATAATAAGACTTCAAAGTCAAAATTACTCCTTGATCCATGGGCTGCAGAATGGATGTTAGGTTAATAGCCATGAAAACATTAATCTCCTTATACAACTCTGTCAGGGTCTTGGATGACTTAGGTGTACTGTAAATATCTCGCAGTAATATTTTGAAAGAAATATATACATAAATATATCCCATTATATATGTATATATTTCTGAGTGGTTTTCAACTGCAGTCTTAAGACTTCAGTAAACCATGCTCTAAACAGATGTATTGTCATCTAGACTTTGGTGTTCTGTTTATACAGCACTAAATGATTTAGCACAATTCTTAAGGGCCTTAGGATTTTTGAAATGGTAATGAACACTGGCTTCACTGTAAAGCCACCAGCTGCATTAACCTCTAACAAGAGAGTCAGCCTGTCCTCTGAAGCTTTGAAGCAGGGTGCTGACTTCTTCTCTTGAGGTGTGAAAGTCCTAGAGAGCATCTTCTTCTACTATGAGGCCATTTCATCTTTCATCTACATTGAATGAAAGCTGTTGCTGAATGTGGCCATTTTCATCATTTATCTTGCCTGGATCTTCTAGATAACTTGCTGTAGCACTTACTTCTTCAGCTTGCACTTTCATGTTATGAAAATGGCTTCTTTCTTTCAATTTCACCCTTCCTAGCTTTCATAGAATTGAAGGTAACTGAGCTTTACTTTGGACTAGGCTTTGGCTTAAGGGAATGTTGTGGCTGGTTTAATCTTCTATACACACCACTCAAACTTTCTCTCATCAGAAGTAAGACTGTTTCCCTTACTTATCATTTGCATGTTTACTGGAGTAGCAATTTTCAATTCCTTTAAGAACTTTCCCTTTGCATTCGCAATTTGGCTGCAAAAGGCCAACCTTTTAGCCCACACCTCCTCACTGAGCTTAATCATGTCTGTCTAGCTTTTCACTGAGGGTGAAAGACCTGGGACTTTTCCTTCCACTTGAACGCTTAGGGACCATTGCACGGGTCTTAACTGGCCCCATTTCAATATTGTTGTGTCTCAGGGCACAGGGAGACCAGAGAAGAGAGAGAATAGCAGGAGAACAGCAGAACAGCCAGTCAGGGGAGCAATCAGAACACAAACATCTTATCCAGTTGGCCATCTTAGATGGATGTGATTAGTGGTGCCCCCAAATGATTACAACAGTAACATTAAAGACCACAGGCCACCATAATGTGTGATAATAATAAAAATATTTGAAATACTATGAGAATTACCAAAATGTGACAGAGATGTGAAGTGAGCACATGCAGTTTAGAAAATGGTGTTGATAGAACTGCTTGGTGCAGGGTGGCCACAGCCTTCAATTTGTAAAAACACAGTCTGTGCAATGTGTAATAAGGCAAAGCACAATGAAAGGAGGTGTTCCTGTGCACATGCTGGCTTGATTAAATTCATCGAAAATCAATTGAACCTATCAACCTCTAGCTGAATTTTCTTAAATTGTTGAACAAAACCAACTGTTAAATTGATCTTTTATTTGAACTCTTTAAATGCTTGGTGTTTGTTATTCACCTATTTTTTTCTGGTTACTATTTCTTTATTCATCAAGTCCTAATAGAAATCTTTTATTGAAAAGTATCAGTTTCTAGACTATTTTTCCCTTTCTCTGGGTGCCACTGGAAGGTAGACCTATTAAGTGTTTTATTCAGAAATTTGTTCTTCCCTTTTCACCAGCATTTTGTTTCATTATAAGGAAAATGGGTGGGGAGGTGATGGCAATAGCTCGGATGCTATCCTCATTAGTCACATGCCTAGTGAGTGCCGTATTGAACAGTGCAAGAATAGAACATTTTTATCACCACACAGCAGTCTACTGGGCAGCATATGCCATGAGTATGAATTCCTTTAATTTAGTTATCTGGCTATATATAGTCCATTTTTAAGAGCAGTTTTAGATTTACAGCAAAATTGAGAAGAAGGTTCAGAAATTTCCAATATAGCTCCTCCCACACACATACACATGTGTAGCCTCCCCCATTATCAACGTTTCCCACAGGAATGGTACATTTGTTACAACTGATGAATCTACATTCATACATCATCTTTACCCTGAAAATATGAGGGCTCACTCTGAGCAGTTGGACAAATCTATATGACAGATATTGACCATTGTAGTATTATTGAGTAATTTCATTACCATAAAATCCTCTGTGCTCTGTTTATGCATCCTGTACCTCTAAGCCGCACAACACCAATCATTCTTCCAGGACGTCATGTGGTTGGAGTCACATCGTATATGGTCTTTTCAGATTGGCTCCACTCACCTCGTAGTGCACCTTTGTTGCCTCCATGTCTTTTCATGGCTCAATAGTTCACTTCTTTTTAGTGATTTTTAGTGCAGAATAATGTATTATTGTTTGGATGTACCACAGCTTATCCATTCCTCTACTGAAGGACATCTTAGTTACTTCCAAGTTTCAGCAGTTAGGAACAAAGTTGCTATAAACAACTACATGCAGAGGTTCTTGTGGATGTAAGTTTTCAACTCTTTTAGGTAAAAACACCAAGAAGCATGATTGTCAGATTGTAAAATAAGAATATGCTTAGTTTTATAAAAAAAAATTAAACTGTCTTCAGTTTTTTTTGTCTTCAGAAAAAATTTTACAATTTTTTTTTCTACCTAGAACTACTGATTGAGGGTGCTGAGAGGAAGGTGAATTATAACTTTTGAACAATTATTATCACCTAAGATTTGAATATAAGTAAAAATTAGCTTGATTTTGTTGGGAGTATTTTCTTTTGAGAAAGGAAACATAAAACATCCAATTCCACTGTGCTTCAGGTTAAGGAGAATGAACATATATTCTATGATACAAAATTGGAATTTCAGTTCACAATATGGCTAATTAATGTACAGAAACCACATGGGTTGTGGTTGGAGGAGATACCTGTGCAACACAAGAGCCACAGTGCAAGAGTCAAGGAGAAAGGTGCTCCCAGCCAACGTGTTCACCACTGCACTAGGTTCTCCCAGAGAACCAATGGAGGTCCAATTCATTCTGGCGAGAACAGGAAGCGACAGAAAGGGGAGAAAAAGAAACTGCAGAAAAAAGGCAGAACTAGCGCCTAGAGCTATTTGGGGTAGATCCTGTTTGTGAGCTTTGGAGTGAATTCTCCCTGTCCTTTCAAATCCAAAATGCATAGTTTATGCTCTCAGAGACTGATACCTCTCTTGGGTGAATGTTAATCTCAGGGCTTCGTAGACTCAAGCCAGAGAAATCCCAGAGCACTTGCTGCAAGCAAAATGAAATCAAGGGGAAACCTTGATCTGTTTTGCAATTAATGCCTTCAGAGAGATTTTGAGAGACCCAGATGTAGGAATATTTCATGGATTTCAGGCACCCTTTAGAGAAAACAAGGCCATAATACAATGAATAGATTATGCTGAGCCATTGGTAGAGTCTTATCCCCTGTAATATGTGTTATTTTGCCCTGTATTATTTTAATTTTTGTAATCTCTCCAGAATTCTACCATGGATAGTTATCCAAATGTAAATGACTTACAGAATATATTAAGGCAAATGTATTCAATATCTAGAATGCTGACTGATCATAGACAATGCTCTCTTAGTAGAGCTATGGAGATGTTGGCCATCTCAGTTAGGATTGTGGGTGGTCCATCCAGTATACTGGACAACCACTTGAGCCCCTGTGACCCTCAATAGTATGACATAATGTCCATCTGGGTTTGGAAGACAAATAAGTAAATTACAGGCAAATGGACAAAAAGTAATTGAAAGGAATACAGAAAAGGAAAAAATCAGAAGAGAAGAGGGAGGAGGGAAAAGGGAAGGAGAGAAAAAAGGATGGAAGAATGGAAGGATAAAAAGTCAGTAGGAAGAAGATGATAAAAGGAACAAAAGAAAGAAGAGAAAAGAAGGAAAAGGAAAAAAAGGTGGCAGGAAAGAAGAGATAAAGGGAGAGAAGGATGGAGATGGAAAAGAAGTACAAGTGGTAGGAAGAAGTAAGATATTCCCAATAATTACCTTGAGGGCCACTCAATGAAGCCAAATGTGATAGGTTTTTTTTTTTTTTAATGTGTCAACTTAAGTAGCTAAAGGCAGGTGCAGATTGCTGCTAAAACAACATTTCTGGATGTATATATGAGAATGTTTCCTAAAGAGGCTGGCACTGAAGTCAGTAAACTGATCCTCCACACTGGACAATATGGGTGGGTATCATCTAATCTGTTGAGGGCCTGGATAGAACAAAAGGACAAAGGAAGGGTGAATTCTCTCTTTTTTTCTTGAGCTGGATATCCATTTTCTCTTGTCCTTAAATGTCAGAGATCCTACTTCTAGGCCTTTGGACTCAGACTGAATTATACCACCAGCTTTCTTGGGCCTCCAGCCTGCAGGTGGCCTCTATAATCTTATGAGCCAAATACTATCATGTATTTTTTCCTTCTATCTCCCTTTCTCTTTCTCTGGACGACCAATACACCATGTCATTAATTCCTTGTTTTATACATTAGCACACAGTTATTTGTCCAAGAAGCATATGCTGAACATCTATTATGCAAATGCTCTAAAGGATACCTGGACTTGTCAAATGAAGCACAAGATGCACCCTTGAGGACGGCATCAGGATTACCTTTTTATAAACTCAGAGCTGAATTAGAGTAGACAGAAAAAAAAAAGCAGCAATACAGTGAACAGTTAAAATAAAAACCACAGGGAAAGAACAGCACTAATAAAATGGTCTTTTGAAATGTCTCAAACCTAATACTTTAGTTCACTCATTTCTAATTCTACCTTCAAGTTTATTCTGGTTTCTCTCACAAATTTCTAACAGTCTTTCTGAAATTTATATCAATTACTACTTTGGCAGACTATAATAAAGAAGTCAATTTGACCTTCCGTTAGCTGCATTCTGCTTTATTATTAAACCTTCTCTCTTGTTGCACATAATATATTTTAATTTAAAAGGAGCCAGCAAGCTATAGAAAATGCAACATTGTCCAATTTGACTCTAGCCTGAAACTGAAAATTATAGTTTATTCTAATTTTTTTTTACTATGATTTAGGAATGATGTGGGGGGTCATTCATTTATGACTGTAAATTGGGAAAATTTTTTTTTCAATTTAAAACAAAACAAACAAGACAAAACAGAGAAAGTCCATATGTAAGAGGGGCAGAGTTGTAACACACAGCACAACACAAGACTTAAGAGTAGAAAGCTATGATTCTGCTCTTACTGATTCAGCCCTGTTCCGACTCATCTGCCACAGAACTGGCCCTGCTACTCACTCAGCTCTTGCACGAAACCAGTTTTGGCCCCGATCTTCTGCTACAGGCTGACATACCTTTGTTCACACAAAAGGGGCCCCACCACCATGCCTTTCTTGGCAGCTTTCTTGTGACAATTCTTTTTCGCTCTGCCAGAGCATGGCAGCCTCGCCTTTGGCCGTGTAGGGCGAAGGGTGATTGTTAGTGCTCTGGGCAGTAGGTAGGCAGGTCCATTACTGTAAGATCACATTAGAACACAGCTCCATAATCACAACAGGCTCCAGAGTCTTTGCCACAATTCTGCCATCACATCTTCCTTCGGGTGATGTGGCTGTTTCAAGCAAAGCATTTTTAGAGGGCTTCAACTTGGGACTCCAGACTACGATGCCCAACAATGGGCTTCCGCATTCAGCATATCTGCATCAGACTTGCTGAGGTCCTTGCTTGCCCATCCCGTGTCCAACCCTGGGCTGAATTATGAGGGAAAGAGAAATGTACCAAAGAAAACTGAGGAAGGAGCATTATTACCATCCATAGTTTGCTGTCATATGGAGGGGCGTCTTCTGCCTTTGGCTCACAGCCACCAAAAGCCATCACTGTTTGGTGCAGTAGTTATACCAGGGCAGGTGTCTCAGCTCTGTGCATGCAACCTTTCTTAGAGGCTTATCAATACCAATCTCGGGCTTACAGGTAGCTTCTAAATTTCAAAATCTGGTGAGTATTTAGAAGCTTGAAATGAAAGCTTAAAAGAAGCTAATAATGAAAGTAATGTAAAATTCTGAAAAATCTTCAGGGAGAGTTTTTTTTACAGCTAAAATATTTGAAGTAATAAAAAACAAGATTGTTAGAGAAAAGAAATTGAGTTGTTCCTTATTCCCCCCAAATCAAGAGAACAATGGTTAAATATTAGGAGAGGGCAAAGCTATGCTAAAAGGGTGAAACTCTTTAAATTTATATGAAAAATAAACCAATTATTGCATTGAATGTCAAGAAACAATTCAGTCGCCTCTTCCCAATGGGCTCTGTACTTCCTAGATTTTATAGCTCTCTCCTTACATTCAGAGTCAATTTTTAGGAATAAGGAATCTACAACTATTATATCTATTTCCTTATGGGTTTTTGTCCTTAAACCTACCCTTACTTCTGCTGAAACAACTGTCACTCAAGGTACCAATGGTTTCAAACCTGGGGAAACTTCTGCATGCATGATCCTATTTAGTTTCCTCATTACCCTCTGAAGTCCACTAGGGCAGAGAAAGTTTAGAGCTGAAACATCTGGTCGAGATCCATCTGACTCTAACACCCATACCCAACAGTATTAAATCCACATGTGGAAAATCCACAGAAAATGAATGAAAGAAGTAAATGAAAAGTCATCTTTGAGACCATAAGTACCTTTAAGTGACAGTTGCCTTAGTACTAAGAAGGTTCAGGAGTAAAGTGACTCTGTATGTCATAATAGGCTACTTACAAAGCCAGAAATATAGCAGGTACTTAAGAATCACTTCTAAATATTACTAAACTATGAAGTATTGGCAATTGACATAATCACACTTGTTTCTTACAACCTTCCCTTGACACAGGTCTTCCTCTTACAGATAATGGCACTGGGAGGATTAGTGACTGTGGGGGTGTTAGGCTAGTCCTTCTTCCAGTGCATCAAGCTTTTTATTACATTGTCCATGTTCGAGGCATACACATTTTAGGATAAATATTGGAGAATAAATAGAACGGGCCCAGGGAGTCATTATACTTTCCTCTGCTCCCATTTACCCAGATTGTGTCAACACAATGCTCAACTCAGGGTCAGCTTAGCTACAAAAATCTGCCAAATGTGGCGAGGTATGTAACTTTGTAGTGAATTGACTGAATGTTTAATGTTTTAGAGACAAAGGCTACACACTATTTTGAGATCTTGACAGTGAAAGCTTTCAAGAGAGCATTGACATTCACTAACTCAAAGCAACATATCTACTGTTATCCTACTGGAAAGAGTTCTGTGTAATATAAAACTGGAAGTCAAAGCATCGTTTATGTTTGTGTGTATTTCTGACTCTCATCATATAAAATGCAGGCGATTTATCCTACTGCATCACGTACATGGGTCACTATGAAAGTTTTGAAACAGACCGTGATATGGTTTACTATTTTCCTTCTAAGAGGTATAGTGGACAGTGTCCTTTCTGTCACTCATGCAAGTTTCAACATGCTTGGCTCATTGATGTTGCTGGAAGGGCTTCACTGGTTTCCATTCATGTGGATTTTATATTTTTTGATTTTTGTATATCTCAACCCTTTCTTAATAACCCACCTCTATTTGTGTCTATATTACATTACTTACAAAATACAAAAACTTTCATGAAAGTAAAAATTTGAAGTTGTCTAATGCTGTGATATAGTCAGAAGAATTTGATCAGATATTAAATAGATGTGAACACAAAACTTACGGTCAATAATGGCCTTTTTATTCTTCAAAAGACTAGAATACACAGCCATTAAAAATGCTGATGCAGTCATAAGGACTGACTGAAATGTGCATCCACACATACGGTCAAGTGAAGAGAGTGTGCATGGAAACATTTAATGTATGGAATCTTCAGTGGGAATATACACATGGACTGATTGGCCGTGAAATGTTAGTAGTGGTTATCTCTAGATGGGAGGACTTTGCAAACTTTTTGGAAACATTTTTTGTTATGTTTATCTGCCTTAAATAGCTTTTAAAAGTTGCAAGAATGTTTGTAACCATTTAAAATCAGGGGAAAATACTTTCAGCCTGAAAGTAAAGGAGCAAACCCTTCACTTAATCCTGGGGAGATGAAGTTACCACAGACAGGAAAGGTAAAGCGGAAGAAAAAGTTACAATAGTCATGTCTAAAACTGGTTTCCGTAACCTGCACTCTATTAAGCTGCAAAAGAGATCACTGAAGAAAAAATAAATACATTATAGTTAAAAGACATAAAACAATGGAGGAAACTCATACATTGATATGTCTGCGGCATCATGGGCTTTTGTGCAGTGACATTTGTGAACACCCTGTGTAAATGCCAAGCCTGTAACGTGGGGCTGTCATGCATCACTTTCCTAAGTGGAGACCATCTCCTGATTATCAGCTCTTTGCTTCTGGCAACAGCTTGTGCTTCTCAAATACAGCCCAGGGCTGCTGGGTCCTAAACTCCATGGGCCAGTAATTTCTGCAATCTTTAGCCAAAGCAGAGCTATAAGACGTTGGCAAAAGTAAAGGCACAGTTTAAAAGCATGTGCATGTGCCAGCATTTACAGCGACTTAAAAGAGACATTTGTAGAGAGCAAAATACCATTTTTCCCCCAGTTTTGTTGGGCCTTAATTAAAGAGGCCTTTCCCCCCTTTGCTGTCAGCTGGGCTGTGGGATTGCAGCCTTTCCTGGCTCCCAGAAGTATTTCATTGGTCCGCAGGCTAATTAGGAAGGACTCACACTGTTCCCCAGCCTCCTGAAAGGCCAGAACAAAAGCCACTGCTGGTAGATTGTGGTTCTGCCTCAATTGCGGAGGCTCAGGAGTAAAAGGAAAAGAAAAGAAAAGCTTTTGAATAGAAAAGGCTTTTGATGCTGTGAAAGAAATTAAGAACTAAAACAGAGGCCTAGGCGTTGCTGCGCACGGCCCTCCGCACAGACTCATTGTGTTGGGGAACGGGGTCAACAAAGTCCTGTCTGATACTGAGCACCTCCCGTTCCAGGGACCTCTGTTTAGCTGCCGCATCTTGGGCTCCCCTGCTCTGAAGCACTTTCTCAGTCGCAGCGTCGGGGGTTTGCCATACACACTGGGAAATATGAGCAGCAGCAGCCTCCATCTGAACCATTCATGCCTGATTTCCTTGTCGATTGTTTGCAAATACAGTGCCAACAATTGTGCTTTCTGGTTTTGACTGAACAAACATAAAGCTGTGAAGAAAAAAAAATTGCCATCATTATATCATCATTTCATTGTTTTCCCAAAATTTCACCAAATCCTTCTCCGTATTTTAAAATAATTGTGTTTTAAGCAAAATGCACATATTTTTCCTCATAGAAAAAGGGAAATCTTAAGTGCCAAGGAATTTTCTGCTAGCCCGACTCAGCACTGGGTAACTGACCCTGTACGTGCCCCTTTCAGAGGGAAACCCTTTTCTAATTCTAAGACTTTGAAAATTGAGTTTCTTTTTGCAGAGCTCTATTTCCAAATAATAATAATCATATTTTCTGAAACTTCATATTCAACATTTACCACCCTAAGCATGCTATTGGCCAGTAATTTTCAAATGGTGTACCGGGAGAGGATCATAGGTACTTTGTGAGAATGTTTAAAGACCATTTAATTAAATTTTCCAAAGCACACTAAGTATTTTCTTTTGTACTCTTTTTTTTTTTTTTGATCAACATAATTTAAGTGTGCTGTGGAAGTTTAACTGTAGATTTAAGTGTGCCGTGAGATAAAAAGGTTGCAAAACACTGCTATAGGCATGGTATCTTTTAATTCTCAAAAATCTCTGATAGGAGCACTGTTAGTATCTGTAGTTTACCTGTGAGGAAACTGAGGCTCCTAGAGGCTCAACATAAAGACATAGTTATTAAGGCGCAGAGTCAGCATCTGAAATCACGATTTTCTGATGTTCATTACAGTGGAATTTAAATTTTAATGGGTAAGGATTAATGTAGAGTTGGAAAGTGCTTTAGAAATCATGTAACCTGTACTCTTTGATTTGCAGTTAAGAAATTAAGACCCCAGAAAGTTAGAGGATCTATGTTCATCCAGATGCTTTGGTGAATTGCAGAGTCTCCTAAATCCAGAGATCTTGGTAGAAGGTTCTCAGTCTCCAGCGTGATGAGAATCCCACGGAACACTAACCTCTGCGGTCTTTGATTAAATAGGGCTGCAGCAGACAGCCTCAGCACGTGCTTTTCTGACAATTTTCCCATACTGCTGAGGCTGCTGGTCACAGAACCATGCTTTGAGAAACATTATCCTAGAATATTATATGGTCTTTCATCCAATGGTGAAGTGAAAAAAAAACGATAATGAGGGTGAGTCAAATTAAGCAGCAAAATAGTTGTAATTTTATACAATTTCATTTAATAAGCCTCAACAATGCCATTTATAATTTTCCAAAATTCTCATTAAGTGATGGTCACAGTTGCACTTCCTGTGATGTCTAAAACAAGGCAGTTATTTACAGCAATGTTACTTCAGAAGCAAATATTTCTGGAAATTCTTCTAAGATCTTTGGATTCATTTTACTTTTAAGAAGATAACTGCAAAAGCTAGTTCTCCTGCATGGATTATGTTTCTTTCAGAGCAATTTTCAAGTCAAGCAAATCTCGCAGAGATTTGGATAACACAGCTTTAGAGTTGACCTTCCAGAGGGGTGAGTGCTACTGCCTCCCTGCTGTGCAGGTCACTTAGCATGGAAATGTAATTTACCAAAATGATTATGATCAGGTAAATGCATTTCTTTCTCAGGAAAATTGAAACATCTATCAGCCAAAGTGTGTTTCCTTATCCTCTTTTCCAAAATAATTTTCATCTATCCATGTTATGATCTGTGTTTGCTCAACCTGTAAAATAATCCTTATTTAAACTCATTTGCTATTTGACAAGGAAATGAATGACCTTGCAGGAAGACTTAGATAACTCCTTCTCTGTCTTCTAAAATTTTTAATATAGGCCACGTTGAGGCTCGACTTTTAAAATGGCCACATGACCAGGCATTATTACCATCTACTTGTTGATCACCAGCTTGTATATAAATGTCACTTGAGATTGTCACTGGGCTGAACAGATGGCCTTATTGTCATTAATGCCAGTTGTAATTTTTATCACTGTTATTTTGGGCATCTACTTGTGGCAAGAGTGATAGATTAGGCAGGAGATCAGAGAAACTAGGACTTCTTTTTAAAGTAGATTATATAATAGAACCAACTGGTCTTTCAAGAAAGTCTGCAAAATGTTCAAATGAAAAACAATAATTATAAAGCCATGACAAACAATTCAATGACTTTTTGATGTAAGAATCCTCAGACAATCTTCCAGGGAGCCTTCTTCCCCTGTGAGCAGGAGGCATTTCCAAGCAATGATACTATTCTAGGGCATCCTTGGAAACAGTCCAGGAGCTTCAAGGGGAATTGCATGGCAGGTGGACTCCCAGAGTTACTGTGATACTTGGTTTAATGCAGTAACAGGACAAGAACTGGAAGTTCTATAGCAATAACAATTATAATGTAGCAAATGGACTTGGAGTGGCAGAGATGACCTGTAATTGAAGGCTCTGCATTTGCAGATAGTTTAAGAGCTGAGTGTTAGTGATTTCATAGCACTGTTACCAGGAGGCACCCAGTAGAAGGAACATGGGACAGGGACAGTGTCAGAGAGCCCAGATAAGAAGTGGAAGACCATAGCCAGGACCAAAGATCTATTGTTCAAGTGGGGAAAGAGTCACAGTCAAAGCTGACTTACATTGGAGATTTTGATCTTGGAAGGTAATTTTTAAAATATGTTTTTGGAAGGTGATTCTAAAAGTGCGATGGGGATTGACTTAGAACAACACAATTAATAAAGCTGCAAATAATTTGTACCAGTATGGTCTTATTTCACTCTTACTAAATCTATAGGGTTTAGGTCAAGATCCCATGTTCTGTTTGCTACAGTTAATCCTTCATTTACCTTTATACACATATATAATCTGAAAATGAATAACTCATTCATATGCCATTCAGAAGAAATGCAGGAGTCAGGTAAACCCAACTAATAGTAAATATTGATATTTGTTTAGGCAATGTAGATGAACATTGTTTATATTTATACAATTAATGATCATGCCATTGTTTATTAAGATTGCTCCAGCATTTAAACAATCACAATAGATTCTAGCAAAACTGTGAAAAGGGTAAATCCATCTTGGGCTTTCCTATTTCCCTTATCAGTGTCTTTTCCTCTGTTATTTCTTTTCTCTGCTTTCTCTGTGCTGTTACTTGCCTGCTAATGTTTGACGGAGCATGGTCTCGCTGTGTTCTGCCCACACTAATTCTTGTGAGCGTTAATTGGTGCTCCAAGAACAAAGAGCCTCATGGTCAAGAAAGCTTGGGAAATGTGGACTACCCAATTCTCTCCTCGAAAAGTCACAATGCTATTAGCATATTAAAGGCTCTGAAAGGTCCTGCAGTGAGAAAGAAACCTCTCTAACTTTGTTTAACACTTAAACAAATCTATTTGAGCCCTGGTGGACTTTTTCTGTCTTGGCACTTCTATTAACATAACTCCATAATAAAACGTCCTTAACCCCAAGCTGGGAAGTAAGCATTAGCAAAACTTCAAGTTATCACCATATCTGAGCTGTTTAAATTGTAGTAGCGTACTTAGCAAATCCTTCCAAATGTTAAGGATGGATGCTGCGATAGATGGTGAAGTCATCAAGTACTGCTCATGAACGTGAACTTACAAAAAATACAGACACATTTATAATGGCGTCAGGCAGAAGCCATTATTCAAAACTGATTTCAAGACAATGTGACCACTGTATTAAGTTCCCCAAACCAGGCAACAAACAAACCAGGATGCACACACAGCATACAGAATAGAAGTTGGCCATGCACTCCTACTCCATTTATCTCGGGTGTTTCCACATGGTGTTTTAGAACTGTGTGGATTTTAGAGACAAGCAGCTAGATTTCAGACCTTGACTAGTTGACTGAGCTCTGGCAAAATATTTGGCAAAATATTTAACCCAGGAACAAATTTCTGTTTCCTCATCTGTGAAATGAGGCTAGTAATATTTACGTAAAAATTGTTACAGGGCTTCAGTGAGATAACATGAACAAAGTATCTGGCATCTTACACTCAATAAATTAAAATTTCCCCACAGCCTGCACATTTTTGGAATCAGCTGAGGTCCTGAGAATGACAGACAGCATTCTTCTCAGGTGCTAATGATAAAGTGTCGTTGCACTGAATAAATTGTAATAAAATTGGTATAACTGTCTGTCACCCCATTGTGAATTCTTGGGAAGCCGGGCCTGTTTTTAATGCACCGTTCCAGAGTCTTCAGCATGTTAGGAGCTCATGTGTTGGTTAAAGAAATTAATAAATCTCCAAATACAACACTTATTTTCTTCTACAATCTTCTTTATCTAGATACTAAAGATGGCCAGTTAAAATTACTTTGACTTGGAGTTAGCACTCAGCAATAATGTTTGACTCTGAAATAACATGTACATCAAAATATTAGTTTAATACACTTAAATTAGTGGTTCATTGCACAGCAATATTAGTTAATTTTGAAATTGCATTATAGATTTCTAAATTAAAGAGACTGCCTGCCTGTCACTCACATAATATACAATGAACGCCACCATTAGGCATCACCTTTTTCCGGCTTTGCAAGACTGAAGGTCATTATCAATTGCTGTTTAATCAGCCAAGTCATGCATATAGACAAAGGTTAACTGAGCATGGACCAATCTGACTTCCTTTGTCATCGCAAGACAATTTGCGGCTTAATAAAGCTGCTCTGATTGCACTTAACAACACCTGCTTTAAAATCCAGCCTCATTAATAGCTCACTAATGAGTTAGGGATCTTCTGGCAAGGGCATGATCAAAGACACATGATTTGCTTTCTGATTAAATGACCTAAATAACATAACCAAATCTCCCAGTTTGCTTTAGGGAAAGCTTTTTGGGAAAAAGTTATAAAAAGCTGTTGATATCTTCAGATTTTTTTTTAATATAGAAAAGAATTATCTTTTTGACTCTTTTAAATTGTGATGTGGAACAACAGTGAACAATAAATGAAATAAACCAAACCAAGTCCTTGACTTCTAAACTCATACCCCTAAACACAATATAGCCACTAAGCAAGAATGCAAAGATCACAAAACTCATTAAACAAAAAAAGAATCTGGGGAATATTGGTAGAGGTAGTAGATCAGTATAAAGGACGATTCCCTCAGGAGAAGTGATTATACCACTTTGCTTATCTTGGAGTTTGGAGTTTAATGTTAACTTTCCACATGAGGTCAGACAAATCATTACTTGTTGGAACTGTAGCCATGTGGTCTGATTAGGTACAACCACTGACCCAACTTTGAACACTGGAAATCTTGTATGTTTCTTTGTGCAAGTCCTGTAATTTTCCTATCTGCACCAGACATGTCAATCATTATTGCCTGCCATCTGCCCATGGTCTCTGGTAAGGTAAATGGCTCTGCCACAACCTCCACCCCCAAAAACAAGTGGAGACAACAATGTGGTGTCAAAACCCAACCCAAGACAGCCAATCCAGAGACGTACCAGTGACCAAAGTTGGCCATTGTTAAATGGGCCAATCCAAAGTCTTCTCAGAAATGAAACAGCACTGGAATTCCAGAGAAAAGAAGGTGGTCAGGAGAGAGAAGGTTAAGAGGACACACATATACATGAGCACACATGAGCAGAATTAAACACAGGCCCTGCTTCCCAAGAATATACTGATATTCATCAGATGTGAAGAGGATCATTAGCCACATTCATGATGGACCATCAGAACAAAGTCCCATTAGATTTTTTATTATCAAAAGTCAAACAATCTTATTAATCTTAAAAATATTAATGTTGATATTAGTATCATTGATAACATGTTAATAAATTCATAACTTATTAATTATCTATGCTCTGACAGTTATTTATATGCATTGTGTCTAGATGATGAAAATAATACAAATAATGGTATGCTTTCCTTCCCAACCCTGTATTCCGTGAACTCTCAAGTACCTTGAATTTGGCCATGGTGGGAGTATTTTCACTATGAAAATTGGCCAACACTATAGTCCAGGGCTCTGTTTTGCTTTTTCCCTGGAGATCTGATTGTGAAGCATTTACCAGCACACCACTGCCCACTGACCAGCTGTGATAAGAAAGCAAGATGCATGGAACTGAATGAGTCCTGGAGCTGAAATCTTCACTGGAGGTTGTTGCCTAATCCCTGAGATCTGCTATAAAGGCCACATGACTGGCAGAAAGGAGACCAGTCAAGAACAGCTGAGTTGGAGGTTCCTCTTGTAAAATTGGATCCTGAGGCATGCCATCCTTACCAGGTTTAATTTAGAAAACGTAATTGTGTTGGAGACATTTTTTTGGCCTGCCTTTGCCTTTGAGGAGAGAAGAATTTAAAAAAAAAAAAATGGCCTGAGAGGGTCTAGCTATAAGCCCCTACTCATTTCAGTCAGGGCATGGATTCTAAATGTCCCCTGTGGCCTAAAAATCTCCAAACATAACTGCTACTTTACAGTGATCCAGTGTTGATAAAAGATTCATAGTAAATGCCAATGTGATTCCTCTCTGATGGAACATAATCTAGTGACATGCCTCAAATAACTCCCATAGAGAATAATCAAAGGAACATGAAAGCACAGTCAAAATCAAGGAATACAAATCAATAAACGCAAAGGGGAAAGAGCCACGAACAAGTATTTCACAATAACTTTGAAAAATACATGAAAACATGTTGAACGTCATTAACAATTGAGGAAATATACAATGTTACACCCAAACAGCTGAGATCAGCAAAACTGATCCCCACAAGAATTAGTGGAAACGTGGACCAATCAGAACACTCATATAGTGTTAGTGAAAGTGCAATTGCAAAAGTAAAAATGGCATTGGCTCCAAAGTTGAAGATAATTCCTGTTTCTCAAGGCAAAAGACAATGAGATAGAAGTAGGAAAGCAAAAGACTTATTGAAAGAGAAATTTTGTGATAACAAAAGGAAGGAATCAGTAGATATAAATGAGTACTTGTACTACTTCCTCGGCAATATGCACTTCTTATAACACAGACCTTTACCGCTTTTCAAAGATGTCATTATTTTCATGACTATTTTCTGAACGGCTCCTTAATGATTATTAATATTCCTTTATACATGCACTATTCATTGAGATATCTGACACCATGGCTCTTTCCATTGTCCTTTTTTCTCTCCTGCATACCCAAGCTGCCATTCTGGATCGTATTACTTTGGCCTGAAGAATACTTTAGCTATATGCCTGTCCGCTGCTGATGAAATCGTTCAATTTTTGCTTGTCTTAGTTTTCATTTGCCATCTTTTTCTGAAGGGTGTTTTCACTGATACCAAACTTCTAAGTTGGCAGTTACTGGCTTCCCTTACTTTGAAGATGTCAGTCCATTGTCTTCTGGCTTCTATTATTTTTTTTAAAAAGTCCTTCCCCTTTTTAGGCACTATTTTTCCATCTGTTATTTCAGAGATTCCGCTTTACTTCCTCATTTCTCCAATATTTGTTTAAATCAACATTTATATTCAACTTGCCATAGTAAAACTCACAGCGTGATTTTTGTGTTCTTTATTGGACATTCATTGATGTAGTATAGTTATTTTAAAGGTACATATCTGATATTTCCAATTTCTGAAACTACTATTGATTGGATTTCTTGTTTTATCAACAAATTGTGTTGGCTATATTATCCCTAATTGCTTTTGTTTGAGTGCCAAATAATGTGTTTAAAAAATAGTTATAGTTTCATAGTTATATATAGTTCTTTATATATATACATATGCACATATGTACACATATACACACATATTTTATACATAACACACATACATGTGCATATAATATATAAATACACACACACATACATATACACACATATATATACACACATACAGAATGTCCATTTTGTGCTTGCCATAGTGATAAACACTTAACATGAATTACCTAATTTTTCTATGTGGACTACTATTATTATTATTTTATGTATAAGGAGTGTAAAGCTTAACAAAGTTAACTAGTTTGCAAAGATTACACGGTTGCTAAGTAGAAGATTTAGGTTTCAAACCCAGGTTTTTGTTACTTCAGTTACAAAGCTCTTAACTGCGAGGCTAACCACCTAACTATAAAAATGAAAAAGTCAGTTTTATTCAGAGCATTTAAAAACTTAACACCAGCTTCTTTGGAAAACATACACTGCTGAAGCGTGCCTGCATGCATGTATGTGTACACGTGTGCGTATGCTAGTGCAGAGATCAGTGTCCTTTGTAAAGAGTCAAGTTGATGCTTAGATATGTTAAATTAACATTTCTATGGTGAATGACTCAAAAGATGGGCGCAAAAAGTTTTCAATGTGACTAGATGGGGCAGTTGAAATCTGAGTAAGATATTAAAAAAAAAAAAAAGACTCCAGAAGGAGAGGAAGTTTAAAAAGTATTTTCAGTTATCACGTTGAGTAATGGCTGCTTCTTTCAGCTCCCTAAAGCACCACACATACAGGGTGTTCACTAGGTCCACTAGTGATAATGTTTAAAAATTATGTTATTTCCCCCATTTGAAGTAAGCTTTGGCTTTTCTTCCCAACTACATTGTACCTGGATCCATGGAAAACAAGTGTGCTGTAAATGTCCACTGTTCTGCTCGATCCCAAACCCATTCCTGTCCCCACCTTTCTATTAGATACCCACCTGAAATCAAAGAAAGTGTTAAAAACATAAATAATGGAGTATGAGGACCTGACTTTACTACTCACAATTAGGATTGGAAAATATTATTTCAATAAATGTTTCCCAGTATTAACAAAGGTGAAAAGAACTCGGGAAAATTATTGCTTGTTCCCATGTAACTCCATAAACAGGGCAAATTTATTCACAGTATCTCTTTGTCATTGCTCAGAAAGATCTGCACAGTCAGAGCCACGGAGTTATCAGGCAGGTGTGCTAGGGCTGTGCTGCAACACAATTCCCCAACAGGCAGGTTTGAGGAGTGAGGAAATTAAGAAGTTCCATGCTGGGTGGCACCTGTGGCTCAAAGGAGTAGGGCACTGGCCCCATATGCCGGAGGTGGTGGGTTCAAACCCATTCCCAGGCAAAAACTGCAATAAAAAAAAGAGAGAAGAAGAAGTTCCATGCTGTATGAAATGATTTTCCTCTCACCTTGGAATGCCTACCTACTCATTTTAGAAGGTCCTACTGAAATAATCTCTCCAGCATTAAATATGACATCTTGAGTATTTTCTGGCTTGTTAGAATTTTCCCTTAATGCTCAAATTAGTACATTTATTTTATTTTATTTTATTTTTTGAGACAGAGCTTCAAGCTGTCCCCCTAGGTAGAGTGCCATGGCATCACAGCTCACAGCAACCTCCAACTCCTGGGCTCAAGCAAGTCTCCTGCCTCAGCCTCCCAAGCAGCTGGGACCACAGGCACCTGCCACAATGCCCAGCCATTTTTTGGTTGCAGCCGTCATTGTTGTCTGGCAGGCCTGGGCTGGATTTGAACCTGCCACTTTAGGTGTATGTGGCTGGCGCCTTAGCCACTTGAGCCATAGGCGCCGAGCCAGTACATTTATTTTAAAGCACTGAATTGATTTGCTTTATGTTTTTGCTCCCTTGATGGTCAACCAGATTGAAATCTACTTGAATGTAGGTACCCAAACTTATACTCCTTTTGTTATCTTCACACCTAGATCAGAATACAAGATAACCACTTGGTGAATATTTATTAGTTGATAACGCAAAGAGCATCTGTGTGAAATGATATTCCAAGCTTCTTCAGTATTAAAGAGAAATTAGTTTGTACCCTCGGAGGCCAATGTGGGAGGATCACTTAAGCCCAGGAGTTTGAGACCAGCCTAAGTAAGAGCAAAATCTCATCTCTACTAAAAATAGAAAAATTAGCCAGGTGCAGTGGTGTGTGCCTATCATCCCAGCTACACAGGGGACTGAGGTAGGAGGATCACTTGAGCCCAAAAGTTTGAGCTTGCTGTGAATTATGATGACATCACAGCATGCTAGTCCTGGTGACAAAAGTGAGTCTCTGTCCACCGGCCAACAACACCACCACCAAGAAGAAGAAAGATCAATAAGGATTAGCTTAGACAACTTTAAAATATGGATATACCTGGCTTGGCACTTGTAGCTCAAGTAGCTAGAATGCCAATCATATACACCGGAGCCGGTGAGTTTGAATCCAGCGAGTTTGAATCCAGCCTGGGCCCGCCAAACAGTAATGATAACTACAACCAAAAAATAGCTGGGTGTTGTGGCAGGCACCTGTAGTCCCAGCTACTTGGGAGGTTGAGGCAAGAGAATCTCTTAACCCCCAGAGTTGGAGGTTGCTGTGAGCTATGAAGCCACAGTACTCTACCCAAGGTGACAGCTTGAGACTCTGTCTCAAAAAAAAAAAAAAGTGGATATGCCAATGATTAAAATCCTCCTATACAAAACAAGTCCCTGAATTTATATTTCTTATTTCTAGCATGATTCTTATAAGACATGTTGGTCAAGATAGCAAGTGGCAGTCACACAGTGCTGTTTTAGTTCAGGACAAATTGGGATCTCTGGAATTTTGATATCCTAATTTATAAGAGTGGGATGCTCTGCACTCTGCTGCCTCCACTAAGTGGTTTTCAAGAGAAATATTTCTTGTTTCTACTATGTTTCTTATTTTCTCTCAGTATTAAATTGTAGCTAACATATTATTTATGTATTAGAGGTGGTGGTATGTCAGAGCTCTATGGGCTTTTGAAACTTTCAAGGACTTTGTGAGCTTATTAGTAAACATAGACATTATTAAAAATTATGTAAACATATATGAACTAAATAAGTCATATTGAGATATGGGCAATAAATAATCAAAACTTGTCCTAATCATTTTGCTGCATTTTATTGTTGTCTATGTTCTTGAGGTTTTTACCACTGTCATATCTGGGCAGTAGAAATATCATGTAATGGTGCACTGTTTCACATATTTCCCAACTCTGCGTTCAGTGAGACACGTTGCAAGCTTGAAATTGTGAATCATGAAAGTACTTGCACCATGAAAATCAGCAAATCTACGCATTAGGACTTTCTGTTCAGATAGCCAGTTTTTGAGCATTTATAATACACCATGGATATTTCACTCACTTGATTATTAGCAACTTGAGAAAAGAGCTGGTGCCAAACATATCCTTATACACCCCATACCAGTGTTAGATCTGGTACATATTAGCATCTGCTAGAGAGTTAACTTTTTTTAAAAAAAAAAATCTGATGCCTGGATATTCCCTCTCCAAGGTCTTGACTTGGTTGGTTTGGGTAATAATATATTCTTTTAAAAGCTTCTTATTGAATGTAATATGCATTAGATTGAAAGTCATTGGCATTATCTCGAACCATTAGGCTTTGAACAAATAACCATTGAATAAAACAAAAGTATGTTGAGAAACTATAAAAGTTATACTGTATTATATATGAGATGGTATAATATGCTTGTAAAAAAAAAAAAAAAAGAAAGAGGTCCTTTAAACCCAGTTTGCTATGTTGTTTTCAAATACTTGCCTAATTTCCACTGTGGACTCTGGGAGAAAATTCAGTATTAGGATAAAGAGATCGAATGTAGGCTCGGCACCTGTGGCTCAATCGGCTAAGGCGCCAGCCATGTACACCTAAGGTGGCCGGTTCGAATCCCCAGCCCGGGCCCGCCAAACAACAATGATGGCTGCAACCAAAAAATGGCCGGGCATTGTGGC
This sequence comes from Galagoides demidoff, assembly GCA_963574575.1. Taxonomy (NCBI): domain Eukaryota; kingdom Metazoa; phylum Chordata; class Mammalia; order Primates; family Galagidae; genus Galagoides; species Galagoides demidoff. The sequence goes on along the minus strand of CAUYQV010105754.1, from coordinate 10,975 downwards.
AGGTGCCTGTGGTCCCAGCTACTTGGGAGGCTGAGGCAGGAGACTCACTTGAGCCCAGGAGTTGGAGGTTGCTATGAGCTGTGATGCCATGGCACTCTACCCAGGGGGATAGCTTGAGGCTCCATATCAAAAAAAAAAAAAAAAGAGATCGAATGTAAATTTACTTTTCACTGGATACATTTTTAGTTATATATGTACATTTCACTATATATGTACATCATACATATATTAGTCATTCAGTACAGATACATAATCTTTGAATGATTTGTGTTGTAACAATTATTAGTGAACAAGTGAACTTTTTAAAAATGTAGTTTTATAATTTTTCAATTTGATTCTTGGAAATTTAAGTATACTTAAAGGGTTACTACCAAAAAAATTAATTTTTTGGGGGGGTTGGTTAAAGTTCAGGTACAATATTACAGAAAATAGTCAATTACAGATGACAAACTACAGATTATTTTGAAAAGTCTTTAGTTTGAGAGAAAGCAAATCTGACAAATAAAACATAAGAACTATTTTGACATAGACTGGCTAAATCTTTGCCTAAAAGCAATAAGAGAATAGTAGTTTTAAATATAGATATATGGCACATCCAAACACTTGAGGAAAATGGTGACCTAGAATACCACTGACCAAAGTGTTATATAAAATCTTTTAGATTTATGTTATGAGATTTTATAAAGTTACATATAAGTAAATCTGTTAAATAGTTATTTTGCAACTATATAAATGGAATTTATCATTCTAAATCTTTAATTCTAATCTTCAGTCATATTATATCAGATATACACACTACATTTATACTTGTAGTATATATAGAAATCAATTTCCTTTTCAGAAAAGTGGGCATATTAATAGTACCAACCTCATATGCCTTGCATAAGTTAAGTTTTCAAAGAAACTGGCTAGTCCATATTTTATACAAGACAAAACTGAGCTCCAGAAAGACTGAGCAAATAAACCACACAGTTTGTGAACAAAAGAACCAAATATACTGAGCTCATATGAAGGTCACTAGAAAAAATTTAAGACAGACTATGTTATAGTCCATTATTTCACTTTGAAGAAACACAAGTCAACAGTGTCCTTTTTGACTCACCCATGCATTTCAACTTGCTCCAGTTACCTATCCATGTTGCTGGGAAGGCTTCATTTGTTTCTATCCACTGACCTCAGTTGGTATTAGCTACAGGGCACGGGGGAAAGAGCACTTTCAGACAATGATTTTCTATTATTTTAAAAGTGGCTTAAATGAGTCTCAAAGTCTCACATCTACAGTGGACTTTCAGGGACTTTACTCTTCCCCACATGACAATTTCTTGGTGGTTTTTAAAAATTTAAAGGAGGTCAAACTTTGCTAAAAGGAAGGAGAGTAATGGGCATCCAGTGACTACAGTGACTGAGGAAAACATTGCTGCTGTGGAAAAAAATAGTTCATAAAAGCAATTGAGTTGCATTTAAGGACTTTAAAGCTGCAATACAGATTGGATCACTGCAGTGTCCACAATCTACAATTATCTTTGAGTCAGGAAAGTTTCATCCTGACATTATTACTGGTGATAAAACTTGGATTTACCAGTTTAATCCAGAGATAACCATCAATTGACAGTGTGGACTTTTTTTTTTTCCCTGATGAAAACCCATCAACAAAAATGAAGTGGCCCCAAAGTGTTATAGAGAAAATGGTGGCAACTTTATTTTCCCAAAGTGGCCATGTTGCAGCTGTTCCTCTGGAGAAACAAAGGACTGGTACTCTTCAGTGGTACACAACAGTATGCCTACCAAAAGTTTTCAGAAAGATTCAAGAATGGCAGCCAAGTAAAGGACTGCAGGGGACCATTTTGCCCCATGACAATGCATCTGTCCACATAGCCAACATCATCATCTGGTTCCTAGAGTCCACAGAAGGTAAACTTATGACCCATCTACTCTACAATCCTAACCTCGCCCCATGTGACTGTTTCCTGCTCCCTACAGTGAAAATATCATATGTGTGGAAGGAAGTTCTCCAGCCCTGAAGAAGCTGTTCACATCTACAAAAGTGAAATTACAGCACTTGAAAAAAATGAGTGGAAAGAGTGTTTTCAAAAATTGTTTATAAGAGTATAATAATAGATAGAGTGTCATGATGATTATTTTGAGAAAAATTAATAATTAAAATGATTATATGTTTCCTAATTTTTGTGCATCTCAAAACTTTTGTAGTGTCCCATGTACCTCTGATAATTATATAATTAAAACCCTTTAACAAACTCAATTAACATTATCACAGGAAAAAACCCTAAAGCCTTTTTTTCTAGTAATTCTTATTTAAATCATTTTTATCCATTTAAAAATCTAATATCTTCAAATGTTCTTCATGTGTTATCTTAGTACTAAATTTTGATTAACAAATAAATTATACCAAGATTCAATTATACTATAGACTTTTAAAAGTAAATTTGGAAATGTAATAGCTCTCTCTTTTCCCATGGAAATTGAATTATTTAATTTTAAGTTTGATAATGGCACTAGAATGAATCCGTAAATGTACTTAGAAAATTTCTTTAATAAATGCAATTTAATGTTTAGTATGAGTAAAATCTATTAAAAAGTGATTGAATAATCTATTACTAAATTTGTTTTATTCCTGCCAATTATAGCTAATGGAAGACAAATTTAAGGAATAAAGTATATTAAAAGTGCTATATACTGGGAGTATACTTATGGTAAAAACCAAGGTATTAAACTTAAAAAATAATCTAAAGTAGAAACTAGAAATGATGTACGAGAGAGAAAATCAGAGTGTGCTAAGATGTAAGGGAAGAAGAAAATCTAGGAAGATGGGACAAATACTAGTGGGTGCTTTTACACTATGGTAGTTACATTATACCTCTTTCTTAAGGAAATGGCTGAAACTTGAGAACCTGAGAAGAGCTTTCAACATAAATAGCACAAAGGGAACTACAAAAATAAAAAATAGGGTTCAGTTCTAATCATCAAGGGGATACTCAGGTCATACTGAAGGGCTATATTCTAGGCCAAGGTTTCTCAGCTAGGCACAATTTTGTCCCAAATGGGGATGTTTGGCAATCATTTGTGACAGTTTTAGTTATCAGAATTGGAAAGTGAAGTGTGCTACTGAATCTAGGGGGTAGAGGCCATGAGACTGATCAACATTCAGCAATGCACAGGATAACATAGAATAGCCATCCACAACAAAGAATTATCAGGCCAAAATAGTGCAAATGTTGAGCAACTTTGTTTTAAGCTCTGAAGTCTTGGCTAATGCAATGCAGATCAGCAGTCATGAGAATAGAGTCTAGCTTTGAAATATTACAGTCTCTGATGGGAATGAAATAGCATCAGATTATTGGTGCTCCTGGATTATCAATTTATCAGAGGCAAAAGTAAATCCTTTCTAGAACCACAGGTCAGAACACTATAGCCCTTAAGCTAAATCCAGGCAACTAACTATCTTTAAATAAATATTTATTGGGACATATGCAGGTTCATTCATTCATTTAAATATTTTCCATGGCAACTTTCACACTATAATGCAAAAGTTAACCAATTGCAACAAAGACCATATGGCTGGCACAGGCAATAAAATTTACTACTTGGGTTTCACAGAAAATACTTCCAGCCCCTGATCTACAGGATGTAGACCCTCAAATTATCTCTACAGTTTCTCATATACAGTTTTCAGCCCACAAACAAAAATAAGCACATATACAGAAAACAAGGTAATAGGGCAATAAAACAAAAGGATCAACTGACAGATATCAAAATTATCAGAACTTTCCAATTCTGATAACTAAAACTGTCACAAATGATTGCCAAATAACTACACTCTGTCAAAAACACCTCAGCCAGAAAAACAGAAACCACACTAAGGATTTCAATAGAAAGAATTTAATGTAAAGATTTACTCAAGGGAATACTGAAGAAAAAGGAAGTTAAAAGGAACCTCTGAAATAATACAGAAATTGTGCCTGGAGATGAAACTGACTATTTAACAGAAATAATGGAAGTCAAAAGACAATGGAATAACATCTTTAGGATAATGGAAGCAAATAACTACCAACTTAAAATTCTGTTAACAGTGAAAATGTATTTCAAAAATGAAATGCTTTACTCTTAAGACATTTTCAGACAAACATAAACTGAAAAAGTTGATTAGCAATAGACAAACATGTTGCTGGAAGTGTTCAGGCTTGTCTCAGAGATAAAATCAGCAGTCAGAATGTACAGAGAAGCAGAGGACTACAGCTCTCTCAGGCATGTAGCAATTTCACTTTATTTCTTACAAGCTTATATACTCTAACGATACATTGTTCTGCATGTATACATCATAATAGCAAACCAGCTGGTGATAAATGGCTTATATGATAAAAATGGAAAGTAACTTTAAAAAGAATACAAAGTAATCATAAAACTTAATCAACTATTTATTTGAAAAAACAGATGTAACCTTTAACTAAAAATGCCCATTAACTTATCTTGATTTTCCCCTCCCCAGGTCCCTTCCAGGAAACTCCAGAGATAATCAGACTCTGCCTTCAGGGTCTGCCTCCTGCATGATTAGCTTTCTAATCACTTTGGAGTGTCTTCAAAAGAACATCCCTTCATGCGAACTCTGGAAGGGTTTCTTCAAGCATAAATCAATGGCACTTGAAGTTAAACTAAGGTTACACTACTATGAAAGCAAACATGAAGAGTATCTTTAGGAAGAAGAAAAATTATTTGGGATGTTAGCTTGGATATGCAGGAAGGATTTAAAAGCAATGGAAAGGGTCATGACATGGGATATTCTAATAAAGTACTAAGGAGATAAAGCAACACAGGAAAATTCACAAAAATAGTAGAAGGAGTATAAGGAGATGGCAAATTGTCTAAGTGTTCTAAGGTATTTGTATTGACAGAGAAATGGTAAAAGAACTAATTAATAAGGCAGCACCTGTGGCTCAAAGGAATCAGGCACTGGCCCCATATACCAGAGGCAGCAGGTTCAAACCCAGCCCCAGCCAAAAAAAAAAAGAACTAATTAATATTAGAATTTGAGAAGTTATATTATAATCTTTAGGTCAATCTCTAAAATCATACTATGTGCTTGTATAATTGCTAAACTAATATAAAGGAAAAATGAAACAATATTTAAAATTTAAATTAAAAAGGTTAATTCCGAAAGGCCAGAAATTGAAAAAACAAACAACATAATGCAGTTAAAAGAAACAGAAAAGAAGTCATAAGGTAAATGCACATTCCAGTGCATTATTAATTACATTAAATAGGAAAGACCTGAATACTTTAATGGTGAAGGTTTTCAGACTAGATAGAAATAAAAGCTAACTGTACACAACTTATAAGAGACATAGCTTATCTATAGAAATCCAAAAAGTATAGAAAGAAAAGGTTGAAGAAAATACAAATTAAACTAGATTATTATCAAATAAAGGAGAAGTTAAGACAAAGAACACTATTAGATGTAAAAAAGCATATTTAATTTTGATTAAAAGTTTAACTTCCTGGGAAGTTAAAACAATACTAAATTATTTGAGGGAAGCTAATATAAGAATTTTTAAATATATGTTGCAAAAAATAACTGATCTACAATCATAATAAGAGATTCTTAATATGTTGCTGAGTAGCTGATAGAATAAACAGAAAAATGGAGAATTTAGTCACAATCTGCAGGATTTGAGCAACATTATTTAAAAACATAACTTAATTGAAATAACAACTTATGACTTAACTTCATTTAATAACCATATTATATCCATTCTTTTCAAGAGCACATGGAACATTTGGGCCACATGTTGGCCCAAAAAGTGTCTCAACAAATTTTAAATTAGTAAAATTATGCAGAAAATGTTAACAGTAAAATGAAGCTAAAAATAAAGAGAAAAAGATAACTTGATAGTTAAGCCACATACTTGTAAGCAACAAATGGATTACAAAGAAAAGTAGCAATGAAAATTAGAAATAGTTTCTATTGCATGATATAGAAATACTACATTTTGGAACTTGTGGGATGCAACTAAATTCATGCTTCAGAGGAAAATTTTTACCCTTTGATTCATGTCTTAGAAAAAAGACTAGGGACTGATGAACTAAGCTTCCATCTCAAGTTAGAAATTTAAGCTTCTAACAGTAGAAAGAAGGAACTGCTAATAAAAGAGGCAGAAAAATGAGAAATACAAATTCAAAAAAATAAGAGAAGTAAAAAGTTAAATCTTTGGAAAAGCTAATGAAACTGATAAAACCCTGCAATAGTGATCATTTACAAAAAAATAAAAGAGAGAGAGAGAGAGATTAAGAATGCCAAGAATGATAAGGGTGACGACATTGCAGATGTGATAGATATTAAAACAGCAATAAAAAGATACCATAGCCAATAAATTTTTGAACAAGTTTTAAAACCCTGACACAAGAAAAATATAGAAAAACTAGTTTTAAAAGCATAAAAGAAATTAAACCTGAAATGAAAAATGTCTCCACAAAGGAAAACTCCAGTCCCCAATGGTTATGCCATTTCTCATATTAAATAAAAAATGCCAAACTTATGTAAACTCTTTTAGAGAATAAAAAAAGAGGAGAACTTTGCCACTCTAGTAAATGAGGCTCACCTATCCTTACCTAAAAGTTGATAAGGAAATTATAGAAAGGATGATTATGGGTCAATGACACAAGCATAGTTTCAAAATGATGAAACAGTAATAATGGAAGCAATATATAAAAATGAAGGTACATCATAAGACAGGCTGGGTTTATTTCAGAATATTTACAGAATAAAGAATTTAAAAAATATGATTAGCTCTCTAAGTGTACTGAATTCACACGACAATTTAATACCTATTCATGATAATTCTTATTAAATGTGAAATAGAATGAAATTCCCTTAATTCCATTAACATTAACATTCTTCTATATTTAATAAGTTAATTAAAGTTGAAATTTTGAAAGATTTTTCTTCTGAGATTGGAATTACACAAGATGCCTACTATCGTTGCTTAAGTTTAACAGATTGATGATTTTGATGACATTCAGGACATTAAGAGTGACATGATGACAGCTCTGATGGCCATTCCAGGAAGGGAGTTCCAAAATTGCTTTGAAGTGTGGACTAGGCACTGTCATTAGTGCATAGCTTCCCAAGGGGACTACTTTAAAGGCGACCACAGTGGTAGCCAGCAATGAGATGTTTAGCACTTTTTCTAGAATGAGTTTATAAAACTCATTGTCAGACTTCAAATATGTACACCAAAGATAGTGGATATGTGGTCAAAATTTTTAATTTTTATATTCCTGTATAGCAATAACAAATTTGCATTTTTAAAAACATACATTAAAAGGATATACCATGGAATATCATGGAAAAGGATATACCATGTTCGTGTTGTACAGTCCATTCTACTCAAATTGATTTTTAGATTACATGTAACCCAAACAAATGCCCAGCAAAATGTGTTCGAATTTCACAAGCAGATTCTAAAATGTATATGGAAATGTGGGAAGATGAAAAAGAAAATAAAATGAAGAGACTAACCTATTCTACAAAATGTTTTAGTAGATATTAGGTATAGAAATTAAATAACTTAACTAGATGTTAAGTACAGAAAAAAAGACCATTTAAACAGATGGGTGGTCAATGAACAGATCTGTGTATGTTTGGATATTTCATGTATGGCAGAGATGGCAAACACTAGTCAGTAGTGAGGAAACGATGATCTTGTTAATTAATGTTGCTCAGTCTATCGATTATATAATTGGAAAAATGAAAATCAACTTCACATCTTTTCAGTATAAAAGGCAAAACAACAAAGCATCTAGAAAAAATATCCTCATGTCTGTGAAGTAGATGAAGATTTCTTTAAAAGTACATACAAGTAGAAACCATAAAAAAATCAGTAAAATGGTCTACATTGGTTCAAGACCTTCTCTTCATCAAAAGACATCATTAAAAGAGTAAAACTAAAGTCACAGAGTAAAAGAAAATGATTTCAAAAAGTATAACAAAGGACTTATTTTCCACACACATAAACACTCGTGCCCTCACTCATACACACACAGACGCACACAATTCCGCAAATTAATGAGAAAGACAGAGCCAACTCAATAGAAAAATGGGCAAGAAAATTGAACAAATTTTTTTTTTTTTTTCTGAGACAGAGCCTCAAGCTATCCCCCTGGGTAGAGTGTCATGGCATCACAGCTCACAGCAACCTCCAACTCCTGGGCTCAAGCAAGTCTCCTGCCTCAGCCTCCCAAGTAGCTGGGACTACAGGCGCCCGCCACAACACCCGGCCATTTTTTGGTTGCAGCCATCATTGTTCTTTGATGGGCCCAGGCTGAGGATTTGAACCCGCCACCTTAGGTGTATGTGGCTGGCGCCTTAGCCGCTTGAGCCACAGGCACCAAGCTGGTGGTGCAGAATATTTTATATTTCACTAGGGGTGTGTATGTGGGAGGAAGGGACATAGATGAAGATTTCAGGAAGAGAGGGGCTGTGGTGAAGAAGAAACTTAATTGATTCCTGGTTCCTGACAGGAACCCATGAGATGGTAGAGAATCTCCAGGCTGGAGATGAATGAAAGATGTCTCTAGGTTCCAAATATTCTTCTTTCTTTTCTCCACTTACAATTATATCTTTACATAATATGCACCCTGCTCCTTCTACATACGTTTCAAAGATGCTGTTGTCAGGAACGTCACTGTAAAGAATTTAAAGTCTCAATCCTGTTATTATCTCAAACTGTTATCTTTTTACCCCTTGTTCATTGCATCCTGTGCCAAATACACACACCGCCACTCACATACAACACATACACATCAATCATCAATCAATCCTTTCTCTTTCTGTTAACAAGCAAGGTACTAACCTTCATGTAGCGAAGGTTGGGAATTGACATGATTCTCACTTCTGGAATATAATTGCTATACATGAATAAAAAAATGCAATAATGTTCATTGGAATCCCTCAAAATTATAATATATATATATTTTTTAGGTAGTACAGCAAATAAAGGATTTCTTCATGTTAATTATAACACATCAGAGAAAAAGAATTTTAAAGAACCGTATCATTATAGTAAGAATATAAGACAAAACCAAATAGGTAATGAGTTCTTTCTGAAATCTTATGTATATTTCTAGTTTAAGCCTATATATGTGTGTATATCATAACAGATATCTTCCTTATAACAATCAGATTTATTTTTTTCAGATCTCACTTATTTGAATTTAGTAGGCAATTGGTTATAAGATCCATGACTGACTAAATAATACATTTTATGGCTGTAAAAATATTACTTACCAAAACACATAACACTATATGCCAGGCAATGTTTTAACCACTATACAAATATTAATTCATATTATCTTCACTGTGACTATATGAGATGAATGGTATTATTGTTCCCATTATGAAAATGAAGAAGCTGGACATATGAGGATTAGCAACTTGCTGTTAAGTGGCAGTGTGAAAATTCAAAAACAGGCAGTCTGGCTCTGGTGTCCTTGTTCTTTTTTTTTGAGACAGGGTTCACTCTGTTACCTTGGGTAGAGTACCATGGTGTCGTTATAGTTCACAGCAACCCCAAACTCTTGGGCTAAAGTGATCCTCTTACCTCAGGTTTTCTATTTTTAGTAGAGACAGGGTCTTGCTCTTGCTTATGCTAGTCTCAAACTCCTGAGCTCAAGCAATCAGCTTGCCTCACCCTCCCAGAGTGCTAGGATTACAGGTGTGAGCAACCACAGCTGGCCTTAGTGTCCTTGCTCTTAACCACTACCTTATGCTGCCTCTCTAAACAAAGCAACAGAATACTGCACTTAAGTGCTTACTCTGGACTCAAAACAGACCAGGTTCAAATCCCAGCTTAGTGTTTATATAACAAGATATTCCTTTGTAATGACTGGGGTAAGATATTTACCTCTTTGTGCCTTGGTTTTCTCAATTATAAAATGAGGAAAATAATGGTAACTGTCTCTTGAGGTTATTGTAAAGAATAAATTAAATAATATGCAAAAAGTCCTCTGAAAAGTGCTTGGAACAAAGCATGTTTAAGTGTTAATTATTGTGCATGTGTCAACATAAGATAAGATCTACTGCAGAAACACCAAAAGTGAAAAAAAAAAAAGTTCATCTGAGAATCAAGGCAATAAGGTATTTTAACATCAAACTAGGTATTTTCATGCTGAGCTGCAGAACTAACCTGAGTAACTTAATAGAAACCCAAGGGCCCCACTACCAAAAACTTGCATTCAGCAGGTCTGAGGTCTGATGCAACAGCACTTGTATTAAGACTGTCAGGCAATTCTACCATGATGGCAGGCAAAAAAACCCTTTTTCTCAAGGCAAGCTTAAGAAATTGATGCTAACCATGGACTGACATTCAAGCTTTCTGTAATGAGTATGATTTTTTTTTTTTTTTTTGAGACAGAGCCTCCAGCTATCCCCCTGGGTAGAGTACTGTGGCATCACAGCTCACAGCAGCCTCCAACTCCTGGGCTCAAGCAAGTCTCCTGCCTCAGCCTCCCAAGTAGCTGGGACCACAGCCATCCGCCAGAACACCTGGCTATTTTTTGGTTGCAGCCGTCATTGTTGTTTGTCGGGCCCGGGCTGGATTTGAACCTGCCAACTTAGGTGTATGTGGCTGGTGCCTTAGCCACTTGAGCCACAGGAGCTGAGCCATGAGTATGATTCTTAATTAAGGAAGGAGTTCATCCCAGACTTCACATGTGCAATTTTTGTAATTCTCTTCCTTTCTAACCAGGCATGTATTAGATATGAGTATTTAAGTAAATGAACATTATTTTATGGTGAGTTATAAGGCATTTGTAGACATATTAGTTCATTTGATTCTTTTCTTTTTTTTTTTTTTGGAGACAGAGCCTCAAGCTATCCCCCTGGGTAGAGGGCCATGGCATCACAGCTCATAGCAACCTCCAACTCCTGGGCTCAAGTGAGTCTCCTGCCTCCGCCTCCCAAGTA